>PVKC010029015.1:0-15225 GCA_004027635.1 Crocidura indochinensis
TTTTTATTTACTTAAACATCTTAATTACAGATATAATTGTGGTTAGGTTTCAGTCATGTAAAGAACACCCCGCTACATCAGTGCAACATTCCCACCACCACTGTCCCAAAGCTCCCTCCCACCCACCTCATCCCCACCTGTACTCCAGACAGGCTTTCCAGGTCCCCCATTCATTCCCATGATTATGGTAATTATCAGTGTAGTTATTTCCATAACTGCTCTCACCACTCCTTGTGGTGAGCTTTATGAATTGAGCTGGAGGTTCCAGCTCTCCTCTCGTTGACTCTGAATATTGTTGCAAAGAAGACTTTTATTTTTCTTAGAACCCATAGATGAGTGAAATCATTCTGCGTCTTTCTCTCTCCTTCTGACTTATTTCACTCAAGTGTCTCCAATTTCATACCTACCACAATAGCCTCTCTCTGTGCAGCTACAAATTGATTTCCCAAACAAAATTGCCATCTCTGGATGCTGACTCAGTTTCTCTTTTCCAAAAAAAACTCATCATTTTTATCTCAAGAGATGTATTCTTTGTATCTTTGAACTATTTAGTGACTAGGAATTTACTAAGTTTTACTAGTCCCCCACAATTCATTACTAAGAATTACCTATCTACCTACCTGAAACAGTTTTATTTAGAAATACTAATTTAGAGAAAGGTCTATGGAGGAATAGAGAGAAGTGAGAGATGCGAGTTGCATGTGCTTATGTGTGTGGAGAGAAAGAGTTTTGTGTGCTTATGTGTGTGTGTGGAAAGTGAGAGAGATAAAAAGAGAGAGAGAATAGAGGAGAGGAGAGTTTGAGAGTTTGAGAGTTTAGTCTGGGAAGCAAATGTGGTGCTGGAATTTGAACCATTTAACAGTCAAATGTTGCATAAGAAGCAAGTGCTTTTGCCCTACCTTTTGGCCCTTAACATTCTATTCATATTCTTATCACCACCTTTAGATTTTTGAAGCCTCTTTCCCCCCCACCCCCTAAGGAATCAGCCTTTATCTGAGTGTGTCGAATTTTCTGCATCTGGGCTGTGGTCTTCATGATCAAAGTGTTGTGTGCTGGGAGCGACTTGCATCCCCCAGCTCTAGTGGGGAAATACCCTACCTCAGGGAAGTGGATGAACATGAACCGGTCGACGGAAGAATATTGAAGAAAATATGACCAAACAGACGGATTGTATGGGGACCCACGTTCTGGCAAATGTGTGACAAATTTAATCTCCATGCTAGGAATATTTAAAGGAGTAAAGAGACAGTTGTACATATGAGAATGAATGAAAGCTCACATTTTGTTTCTTTGCAAAGTACAGAAACTGAACAGTGTACATTGTTTGATCTTTAAAACAATACACATGGCTCTAGGTGGTTTGTAACCATAGAATAGAATATAGTTCAGTCAGGAGCCCAGAGTATAAAAGGAAGGCAAACTTTTACATTTCAAAATAGTTCCCCTCTGGCTTGGCCCTAGGTGTCATACTGATGTAAATTAAGAGATTAGCAAGAAGCCAGGTTTCCTATAACAAATTTCCTTTACCTAAGGAAACAGGTTTTCTAGTTTAGGGGCTAAAACTAACTTCCTAAGGTCTGGTTTTGAAAGAAATAAACTATATGAAAGAGGCACAGAATTATACCTAATAAATTCAGTAGCCCAGTGCTATCCTGGACAAACCTTTCTGAAGTATAGATTAGTTAGCAGGTATTCAAAGTGACTAGGGGAAGTCCCTGAAGCAAAGCAATCCTGCTATAGTGCAAATAGGGCTGGCAGAAAGGAAGCTTGTCTTTATTTTGTTTTTGGTGCTGAGAATTCTCTGAGCAAAATAATTTGATTGAGGCCATATTTCGCCCTGTAAATTAGCAAGAGAGAAATAAACCAAATAACATGAAGGGAATGTAATTTCAGTACCATGACATGAATCTCAGAAACATTGCCTGTGATCCATGCAGGGGCAAAGCATCCTCAATGAGCCTCCGGATCAAACATTTCTTGGGGTGAATGAGTTATCCATGTAAAGAATAAAATTCATCTGATTGGCCTACTGAATTGCCCCTTTAATGGAGATGCCTATGCATGGCCCCAACAGTTGTGGTCTTTGAGCCTTTGGGTTATTTTAGGACTTGTGATTAGGTCTAACCTCAAAGCACATTGGCAACCTCCTATCAAGCCTCCACCCCATCTATCTGCAACAGAGCTTGCATGTCACAAGTGAGCCTGTACAATGCCCAAGAATCCTGCGCCCTGGTTTTGCTCCACATGCATGTTATTCCTCAGGTGGAACAGTTCAAGAAATCAGGACCACGTTTGTTGACATAGAGCCAGAGCCAGTGTTCAAAACCAGACCAGTCTGACGGCAGTGATTCTTCTAACCATGGCCTGGAAAAAATTCCTTCTTTCCACTGACTTCTTTTTAATCAAGACAGGTTAGGTGTTCAGACATTGGCTATTTATACTTTCAGCACAGGGATGCTTATGGTTAACCTATACCTAGGTTATTTTGGCTTCTCCTAGCCCATATTCTGGGAACTGTTAGCAATTGCCAGTCATACTGACCTTCTGACCTTGTCCACAAAAAGCTCTGGAAATGGAATGGAATGGAAGTCAGGTGATGGCCATTGGAATCCTGGGCTTGTGGGTGATTATCAGAGTAACTTTGGAGAAGTCACTTTCCCCATGTGGGAAGGGAGAGATTGAAGCTATTCTAATACTAGGATTAAGGGGGAAGCATGAGGGCTTCAAAAAGGAAGCACATGAAGCACTTGGATGTTCCTGGCAGCACTGCATATGGTAATGAGAACCCTGAGACCACCTGTGGCGCTGATGCTCCCGCATTGTTCCTTAGTGCTGCTGCTTCCTGAATTCTCCCAGGCTCAGTACTGCATGGAACCAGGGCTGCTTTGCTGACCATTTGGAGAACAGTACATGGTAGATGTGATATGTGCTTTTGGTTTATATGAAACATGGTTTCTCCCAGACTTCTTAGAGAAGCCCCACCTAGGGAAAAACTAAGTTCTTTTGAGCCACCTGGTCGACCATTTTTTAATCCTTTTAGAATCTTCCATCCCCTGAGTCCTAAGGGATCAAGGACCAAACAATAGCCTCAGAAGAGACCCTCCCCAGAACCAATAGGATTAGGGGTTCCTAGATGCTTGATCTCATAAACTGTATGAAATAATAAATGTTTACTGTTTAAAGCTACTGGATTTGGGGGAAATTTTTAATAACAAAATTTTCCCATACTATAGAGTATTATGCAGAAGCAGATCTTATATATAAAGATGAACGTATTTTAAGGTGTATTATTAAGAGAAAATAATAATAATGCGTCATTCTTTATAGTTATGTAGTATATATGTATATATACACATCAGTCACATTTTCATGATCCACTCATTTGTTGTTGGACATCTAGGCTGATTCCAACTCTTAGCTATTGTGCTGAGTGCTACAATGAATGTGCATACATCATTTCAAATAAATGGTTTTCTGTTCTGAGGAACCAACTTTTTAAATCAGTATTTTAATTAAAAAGTTTTTTAAAAGAAAATAATAATGAAAGGAAAGCACATAGAACTGTATGTATTTTGGGGGTGAAAAGGTGTGGGGGGCCACACCTGGTAGTGCTCAGGGTTTACTCCTGGATCTGTGCTTAGAGATCATTGTTGACAGTGCTGGGGGATTGTGTAAGGTAGAATGATCAAACTGGGGTCAACCACATGCATGGCAAGCACCTTATCTTAGAGCTGAATGTCCTAGCTCTTCAGCCTCTATACCTTTTCTATGTAGAACATCATCAGTACTCACCATTGACATATGCACATGCATTTGCAGTAAATGAGCCACCTTGGTCCACCAACTCTGGCCGTCCACTTACTTCTTAAATTGGGCAGAGCACAGCAAAGAGGTCTTTCATTGTTTATTCAATCTATTATAATTTGGGATGGGGTGAATGGAATTACTCATTGACAAGAGGTGCTAGCTTTGCCAGCTTGAGGCCCTGACTTTGCTCCCAGTACCACCCATGTATACTGAGTTTGGTCTCTCACTCAGAGACTTTAGCCTTACAACAGACTGTGGGATCTCTAGTGCAAAGCCAGTGTGGGTGAAGACTTCAGCTAACATATGTGAGTGCAGAGGCCCAAGGCTGCCAGGGCTTCAGGGCTGCATGCTGCAGAAACCCAAGGCTGCCAGGGCCCAGTGCTACAAGCCTTACCGAGGCCTGTTTGGCTTGGTTGCCGAGTGGGGCCTCGTGCTCACCCAGGGATGTCAACATGTAGTGGCTGCCCTTCTGGGACAAAGAGAGAGAAAAGAGAAATGACTAACTATACATTTTATTTCTCCTGGTGTCTGAGGTCTGCTACAGCTGGCCCAGAGTTTCAGAGAGAGGGAGAGAATTAGATGAAAATTCACTGGCCAGAGGTGGTCAGGGAGAGGCCTGGGCTCAAAGAAGAAAGAAAAGGGAGTAGATACAAAGTAGGCAGAATCTCTCTCTGGCCCTCCCATGGACTAGTAGGCCTACTCTGATCACTATTCTAGGCACCCCTCAAAGTTCCAAGTTTTTCCTTTATACCCGGCATGACAGGGAAACGTGTCCAAGTTAAAGTCATTACAGTGGGAGTATCCAAGGATCTTGTTCAAGTTCAACTGCCATACATGTGAGCACTGCAACCAGGAATGCTACCCCTAGAAAGTATGAGCACCACAGAGATCCCTGATAAACACCATGACCAGAATGCGTATCAGCAGTCAAGGGTTCCACCCATGGTGGACACTGCAACCTCAGGTCATCACAAGCAACAGCAGCAAAGGGTAGGAAGGGTGAAATTAACTTTCATAAGGATGTATATATAAATATCTGATGTGTATACAGAGCCAGAGAGATAGTACAATAGGTAAGACACTGGCCTTATTCTTGCTCACCCCAGGTTTGATTCCTGGCACCACATATAATCCCTAGAGCACCACCAGGAGTGCAGAGCAAAAACCTGAATACTGCCTGGTGTAACCCCTAAACAAATGAAAATGTATACACACATGTATAAAATTATCATAAATGTAAGTCAATAAATATATACAAATACATTTGAAAAAAATCAATGTGTATATAAATATATCATATATAATAGATGTATAAGATATATTTAAATAAATATATAGTACATGTAAATTTTATTTTAGATTTTCTATGGTTAGGTAAAATCTATTAAATACAGCTTGTATTAAATACAGCTTAAAATAATTAATTATTGGGGGCCAGAGAGATAACATGAGGTAAGGCGTTAGCCTTTCATGCAGAAGGACGGTGGTTGAATCCTAGTATCCCATATGGTCCCCTGTGTCTGCCAGGGGTGATTTCTGAGTCTAGAGCCAGGAATAACCCCTGAGCACTGCTGGGTGTGACCCCAAAACCAAAAAAAATTATTTATTTATTTTTAATATTTTATTTTTATTTATTTATTTTTAATACTTTCTTATTTAAGTACCTTGGTCATAAATATGTTTGTAACTGGGTTTCAGCCATAAAATGCATACACACCCTTCACCAGTGCACTTTCCCGCCACCACTGTCCCCATTTCCATCCTCCCTCAACACGGGCATGCCTTTGAGACAGAATTATTTAAACAAAAGGATTACATTGTGTAATTACTGATGGTAATAGTCTTTCAATTCTATTCCGGTAGTGTGCAGTTGTACTAAAATAGTTACCTGAATGTAGATAATTAAGGAACGTGATCAATCAAGTGTTGGCAAATTCAGGGAAAATGAATTTTCACCTTCTGGGAGACTGTGAAAAAAGTAATTAAGAATTAGAAGAGCTGGTGAGAACCAGGGTTAAAATCCCCACTGCAGGTGAAGCATGCAAGAGCCACACCTCTGAGTGCACTGCCTCTCCTGGTTTCATTCATTCTGAAGTCCAACTAGAAATGAAACAGAGAGGTTCTTTTATTTATTTATTTATTTTGGGTCACACCTGGCAGTGCCCAGGGGTTACTCCTGGCTCCATGCTCATAAATTGCTCCTGGCAGGCACAGGGGACCATATGGGACACCGGGATTCGAACGGATGACCTTTTGCATGAAAGGCAAACGCCTTACCTTCATGCTATCTCCCGGGCCCCGAAACAGGTTCTTTACGCAAATGCTCTCATCTAAAGAATGGGGACATACCAAGGATAAGCCAGACAGCAGGAAAACCTTTGAAAGGATCTACAAACCATATAGATCAATAAGTTGGATTTTTCATACCATACAGTTTTATAGTTCTGCTAATAAATGAGCTGGACCCGTATGTCAGTGTGGCTACGTTTTCTCTTCAGACATATCAAGGGAAAATGAAGAAGCCACACTGCTAGAAAGCATAAACTCCAACACTTGCTTGTTTCCTGGGGAAACTCTTAGATGCCATTTCTGGTAGGGGCTGGCTCTGTGGGCAAATTAGCAATCTGCCCATTGCTAATGCTTCACAAATCCAGATCATCTGTTGAATAGATTAACAAAAACAATAGCAGAAGGCATGGGTCCTAGATCAAACCCAGGGTAAGGATGAGAGCCTTTGTCTTCCAAGAACACAACTGAGGGGTAATTAAAAGAGACTTACCTGTATCTGCAATGTTCTGATTTGATTAAATAGTCATAAAGCTCTGGTAAGTACTCTGTAGGAAAGGTAGTTAATTATTTATGCCTCATCAAACATTCATTCAGACAGAGCCCTGGGCCCAAGGAGAACTTTGATTCGACAGTAGGAAATCTGACCTATTAAATGTAGGAGAGCTGAGTTCTGGCACCTCACTATCACCCAACAGCTCTGCTAGAAGTAGAGCTGTCATTCTGGCCTTTCAAAGGTATCCCAGATAAAATCTGTGGACTGGCAGGATTAGAACCTTTGAATACAGAGCTTCAGGAACCAAAAACTGGCCTAGAGGAAGGAGCCAGGATGATGAATGCAGTTCCCTGAATTAGATGCTGGAGTTTGTGAAATCCAAATAAAGACAATGATTCAGTTCATACTGAACACCAACTCATCTCTTTTAGTTTTTTTTTTTTTATTGATTCATCTTTGGTTTGCATACAATATGGTAAAATGTCAAGGTGTTTCACTTTACCTATTTCTCTCTGTATCGTTTTCACCCCATCACTACCACCAGTGTTCAAATGGCTACTTACCACCCCTTTCCTTCTCTCCTTCTACCTCCAACTGCCACCATTGTTTTCGCCAAGTCTAGGAATCACTTTCTTAGTTTATTGAGTTTTTTTTTTGCTTTAGTAATTTGTTTTCCACATAGGAATGAAAGTGCCTGATAATTGTCTTTCATTTCTTTGCTTATTTCACTTGGCATACTCATGTCAAATCTATCTATTTTGTCCCAAAGGGCATGATTTTCTCTCAAAATTTTTATTTCATTTTATTAGAAGGTGTGGGAAGGGTCCCATCCAGTGCACTGCTAGTCCAGGGACCCCACTAGCAATTGTTTATTTGTTGAGCTATGTCCAGCTGTGCTCAGTGCTTAGTCCTGGCTCTGTACTCAGGGGTTGCTCCTGGCAGCACATAACTATATGTATTGCCAGAGATCGAACTCTGGTGAGCCACATGGAAGACAAGCACCATACTTACTGTACTATTTCTCTGGAACTCTAATGGCAAATATTGGCTACCATCATCATATGTGATGATGTTTGAGCCCTGACGTACTAGGGATATGGTGGGTACCCCAGCAATGTAATGCACAGAACAGAACCCAAGTTAGGCAAATGATAGGCATGTGTCCTGACCACTGTATTACCTCCAGCCATCCAGGGTGTGTGTGTGTGTGTGTGTGTGTGTGTGTGTGTGTGTGTGTGTGTGTGTGTTGGGGGGGGTCTCTGGCAAGGAGGAGAAGCAAATAAAAAACTATATTCTGAAGAACCCAGCACTCAAGGATAAAAGACTACCTTTTGTTTTTTTGATTTTTTGGTTGCACTGGTGAAGGATTATAAATATATATGTATATATTTAAAAATAAAAAAAGTAAAGAAAATATAAGGCTCCCAATTCTTACCACAGGCTGTGTTCTTTACACTGACTGTATAGAAAGAGGAGGTACAGTAAATGCACCCCATATACATCTCAACACAGGTCCTTTGCCTGGTCTGTATTGTAAATTGGGGGACAAAAAAAATAAAAAAGAATTCTCCTGGAGGCTGGAGAAATAATATGGAGGATAAGTGCACTCACAGGGCTGACCTGGGTTTGATCCCTAACACTCCATATGGTTCCCAGAGCCCACCAGAAGTTATCCTTGAGGGTAGAGCCAGGAGTAAATTATGAAAATCACCAGGTGAATCCCCCAAATCTAAAGAAAAAGAAATGGAACTTACCAGGAAGCTTCTGGGTTGTTCCAAAATGAACAGTGTGAGAACAGGGCCACTACCATCTTCAACTCCAGTTCCCTGGACCTCCAAATCTGGGCCCTTCTTCTCTCTTGACCTTTATCGTGTCCTTGACAAAGGTGTCTGTGTGAGGGCAACTTGTCTAGGGGCTGACAGCACAACTCATAGTGACCACTTGAGCTCTCTCTTTTTTCCTGGGGAAACTTTTAGATGCCATTGCTGGTAGGGGCTGGCTCTGTGGGCGAACTGCAATCTGCCCATTGCTAATGCTTTACAGATCCAGATTATCTGCTGAATAGATTAATCCTGTCCTCCTGCCATCCAAGCTGAGCCCCATTCCTGTGGGCTTCCTTGACTAATGAGGGTTTTGCTCCAGTTCTTCTAGTGGTTTGAGATCCTTCTCAGCTGATGGACATTCGGAGGAGATAAATGGACCACATCATAGGAAAACTCCTCAAAGGGGGTGCCACATATCCCCTACATGCCAGACCACCCAGAGGCCCATTGAGCTGAACACCCAATCTTGACCATTCCCCTGCGTTGGTCTGTAAAAATGACTTTGGGGGAAACTATTACTTCTAAAATATTTCTTGAGGGGTAGAGAGAGAAAGAGGGAGAGAGAAAGAGATGAGAGACAGACAGAGACAGAGAAAGTGCTCTGGCTTATGGCTTTGAATAGGAATGAGACAGGAGGCCTGTCAATGGTGCTGGGATCAAACAGGGGTTAACCACACATCAACCTGAACTCCTATAGGTCTCTTCAGTTCTAACTTAATAGCATTAAATAAGAACTTTAGGGGCCCGGGAGATAGCATGGAGGTAAGGCGTTTGCCTTTCATGCAAAAGGTCATCGGTTTGAATCCCGGTGCCCCATATGGTCCCCCGTGCCTGCCAGGAGCAATTTCTGAGCATGGAGCCAGGAGTAACCCCTGAACACTGCTGGGTGTGGCCCAAAAACCAAAATATATATATATGTATATATATGTATATATATATATATATGAACTTTATTTTAGATGCCCTACCAGCAATGGCATCTAAGAATTCCCCAGGAAAAAAGTGAGAGCTCAAGAGGCTACTCTGAGTTGTTGTCAGCCCCTAGACAAGTTGCCCTCACACAGACACCTTTGTCAAGGACAGGATAAAGATCAAGAGAGAAGAAGGGCCTAGATTTGGAGGTCCAGGGAACTGGAGTTGAAGATGATAGTGGCCCTGTTCTCCCACTGCTCATCCTAGAACAACCCATAAGCTTCCTGGTAAGTTCTATTTCTTTTTAAGTTTGGGGGCTACATCTGGTGGTTTTCAGGTTTTACTCCCAGTTCTACCCTCAAGTATTAAATTTAATTCTATTATTTAATAGTAAACACTCCAGGTGCTTGTGGTCCCATGAGAAGGAGTCAGTCTATAAAAGAGCCTCTGTGATGCACAGAAAGGGCCAAGTGAGGCCACAGTCATCAGACAAGGAGAGGAAGAAATCAATATCAATAAACTTGGTATATTCACACAATTGATAATACTCAGTGCTAGACAGAAAGGACTCCCAGGGCACTAAAATCATGGAGGAACTTTACCCACATAAATGACTAAGCAAAAGGAGTTAGTGAGGGAAAGGCCACTGCTCTGACTGCAGCATATAGCCTCTGTAGGGGACAGAGCGATGCAAGATGAAGAGAGTCAAAGAATTCAGGGCTAGTTAGGTTGAGTCACGCTTCCTCTCCCCTTTCTCCAAGAAACAGTTTTCAGATCTATTAATTTTTTAATTCTTCTACTTTAAATCACTAATCTTTTATATCTTCCTTAATTGATTCTTTGATAAGATCATGTTCTCAGGGGTAGAAGAAACCAAGAGGATGAGGTAGAACTTTGCTCTACTTTCTGCAAGCTATTTTAAAGGTCTAGATGAAATATTACATTACAGGAAACAAATCTCTCTCATAGAATAAATGCCCCCAAATGTAGCCCCACATTGGTAGAATGTGTACGTAGAAAAGTGAACAAAAACAAACAAAGGGAATTATTGTCAAATAGCTATAAAAATATCAGGAGATTCAGAATTCAGCAGAATTCAGTCTCACATAATTCTATTAAAATACAAAAGAATAGTTAACAATAATGTTGGTTATTATTGCAGAAAAAGGGAGATGGAATCCAAACAGTGCTGAGAGGATGTAAGTGATATGTGGCCCAACTGTGTAGGTCACATCATCCATGCTTGAGCCTGCTGAGGAGGTACAGCATGGCTCAGTTGCACTGGGGTCACATGCAATAGATCTGGGGAGGGTGAAGTGGCATGAAATATTGGAAAGGAACGAGGCCTCCATGCACACCTGGCATGTGCTCTAGATTTTTTTTATTTTTCTCTGGCCTTGGAGAAAAGAAACAAAAACCATAACACTGAAACCCATCCATCCTCCAAAATAAAAGCACACAAAAGAGCTAAAAAGTAATTTTACTTATAAATATTAATATAAAGAACCCCAAGTAAAATATTAGCCAGATTAATAATAGGGGTCAGAGATAGTACAGGGGTTAAGGTTCTTGCCTTGCATGCTGGGCGTGCCTCCCCTATGAAAAGCAAAACAAAACAATCATAACAATAACAAAACAATCTATAAACCTCAAATACCAAGAATGTTAGAAAATTGAAGCACATGATCTTTTAAGTTCAGCAAAGACAGAAATACTAGAAGTAATGTTTAAGTATAAATTGAAAAATTTTACAAGTGATATCGCAGAAACAAAATTCAATATTAAAAGGGTGCCTAGAAAACTATATAAAAGGCCCACAAATCAGTAGAAAATGGGACAAAGGATATGAAAAGATGAATCTCAGAAGAAGAAATAAAAATAGCTTTGCAATAAATAAAAGAAAGTTCAACAAAATGCAAATGAAGCTTTAGGGAACTTAAGCCTTTCCCTGTGAGATTGGCAAAGAGCGGAAATCTGGGTGAGGAGGAACAGTTCCAAAGTGATAGCTGTGGATATGAATGAGAATAAACCTTCAGAAGATAGAATCTTCCCATCCTAAATCACATAGCCTGGGGATCCAGTATTTCTATTATTCATTTATCTGTTTTTGTTGTTCTTGTCAGTGCTTAGGGCTCATTCCTAATGGTGCTAGGGACCGAACTAGGGTACACCTTGTGCAAGGCTAGTGCTTTAATTCTAGTACAGTCTCCCAACTCTTATACATTTATATGTAATGACTCATCAGGGACCATGGATTGCAGATCATTTATTTCAACAACTGAACTACTTTTTGGGGGATGGGTCACACCTGGTAGTTCTCAGGGGTTACTCTTGGCTCTGCACTCAGAAATCACCCCTGGCAATCTCAGGGGACCACATGGGATGCCGGGATTTGAACCACCATCTGTCCTGGGTTGGCCGAGTCCAAGGCAAATGCCCTACTGCTGTGCTATCACTCCAGTCCCAAGTGAACTACTTTTAACAACTTGATTAAAGAAATTATGCATGTCCTTTTGAAGAATTTATTAGTTGTAAAATTTTCTGTAAATTGGAACTACTTTATAATAAGCCAACCATCACACACATTTTGTAGATCACCCACTCCGGAGTATACTGTTGTGTTTGAAAGAAGTAAAAACAAATTACCATTTTCATGGAACTTAAAATGTTTATTGTGAAGCTCAATTCAAGAAATAGATGACAGACTATTGGATCGATTGGTAGGGCAGGTCTTTTTCTTATGAAAGGGAGAGAGGCATGAGTTTTGCAGTCTGTTGTGAGACAATGTCCAATGCATAAAGCAAAGAAGTCAGATTCATAATGATGAGTGCAGACTGCTACATTGTTATCTCATTAGCTGCTAAAGGAAAAATCATTTGCATTTGCTTTTAAATCCACAGACTATCTCTAAAATTACACTCTTCAAGCTGTTAACATTGGTTGTTTCAGCAAAGGAAAACTGGTTCATAGAATGTTATGTTTGGCTCCAAATTCTGCATGTTTTCTTATTTATGCCTTTCACAAATTACTTCTCCAGAACGTAGAAAAACATAAATAATGCATGACAAAAGCTTTCATTTGCCCAAGATATTCAGGACATGTTCCATAGACAAGACCATAATAGGCCTTCAAGGATATATGACTGAACCAGGGTATTGTGGGCCAGAGACTATGAATGAGAAAGAGATGAAAAGAAAGCTGGAAGGAGAATTAGAAGGTCCCCTAATAGTTTTACTCAAACAGAAACTTTAGAACAGGGACAGCTAAGGACATATTTCTATAAAGTGAATTGTAGGAAGTTCCCAAGAAGTGATCAGTGGAGTGGAGTCAGTAAAAAACAGGTCCCACTGTGCCATTGACCAGTGTTGTGACTTGGTGAGGTAATGACCTAGATAACTTAGACTAAATAGAATTTTCTCTGAGCTCTATTGAGACCAAATGAGATGAGCGGTTTGAGGGCTGAGGCCAAGCTCAGAACAGCTAGGTGTTGATTGGTGTCAAGACCTGGCGGAACTGATGTCTCCTATCTCCAGGTGTGATCTGGGGCAAAAAGAAGCAGCTAAGTGACATGGCTGAGCAGAAATGGAGGGAAAGGCATGTGGCTGCCTGTCCTGGGGAGATGCAGTGAACCTGGGGTGTTGAGTGAAGGGTTCAGAAAGGAGGCTCCTGACATAGTCCTGTGGGAGCAGAAGAGGATCAGAGGTAGGTCAGTGGCCTGGAATAGCAACATGACAGACTGGTATCAAGAAGGGAGAAGAAACTGAAAGACTGTAAGTCTGGAATTTTGAGAAGTTGGTGGCAATTCGAGGACTGTGAGGGAGCAGAAGTGTTTGACAGTCTAAATAATGTCTTTTTCCCATTCTCCCTTTGTAGCTGCTGTGGTTGCAATGATGGCGAATAGGATGCTCCTCCACACACAGATTGTGGTGTTCTCCTAAGGGGACATCTCTGGTTGTGGAAATGCCACCTTTGCTAGATTGCTTATTTTACTTTTGCTTGCCAGCAGCATACCCAGTGGGCGTGGCAACTCTTCAGAACAGCAGAGTGCCATTGCATATTCTGGTTTGAGTGTTCATGATACAGAGCAGCTGGACTCCTAGAACAGGACTTGTATGTTTTTAGTGGTGGTGCTTGCCTGCATCTGGCTGTGGTGCTCTAGAGACCACATTCTCTGTTCTGGCTCCAGGAGTTTCAGACTGCAGAGCCACAGTTGAACTGTTTGGTGCGCACAGGTGATACTGGGTTTTGAATTTTCAACCTCATGCTTGAAGGGAAGGCACTCCTTTCCTTCCATCCCCTCCACAGAGTCATCCTTAGAGTCCCTTCGAAAAGATAACTTTTGGACAGCGTTTAGGATATGCAAAAGAATTTCAAGAGTTGCTCTTCATAAGAAATATTGAGAATAGCAGTTGATGATAAAGTGGAATAAATAAATAAAATGGGAATTGTAGTTGCTAGGGAGAATAGCCCAGTTCGAATTAACTTGGGGAGGAGGAGGAATCTACATATAGATCTGAGAGGTTCAGACCCAACTAAAACCCATGGTTCAAATAGTTTCTCAGCTTGCTTGCTTTTCTCACTGCTCCATGTCCTTCAGAACAACTTTATTTTCTTACATATTCTCTGCAGGAAGTAACAAGATAACCATTGGCAGAACTAGCAACTCCAGGGGAACATACCTTTAGTTCTTTTAATGATCAGTCTTGCAGAAATTCTGTCATTGCCCCACTTGCATTGGATCTCGTGCCAGTTGATCAATTTGAATGGATCAGTTATTTATTGCTGTGTAAGAAATTAGCTCAAGACTTAGGAGTTTGAAAGAACTTTCCCAAAGGAGTTTTTTAGGGCAGAGATGATCTGAGTCCTCTTCGGATCACTTAGGTATTGGCTGAAGGTGTGGTTTCAGCTTAAGTTTTAACAGGCTGGTGAGTAGGAGGGAACCTAGGGATTTTGGGAAGATGCAGACACTGGTGGTAGGGTTGGAGTTGGAACAATGTAACTAAAAATTACTATTATTTTAAATAATATCTTTATTTAAGCACCATGATTACATACATGTTTGTAAGTTGGGTTTCAGTTATAAAAAAAAGAACATCCCCCTTCACCAGTGCAACCTTCCCACCACCAGTGTAACCTTCCCACCACCAATGCTCCCCATCTCCCTCCTCTCCAACCCTCAGCCTGTATTTGAGACAGGCATTCTACTTCTCTCACTCACTACCATTGTCATGATAGTTGTTAGTGTAGTTATTTCTCTAACTGCACTCACAACTCTTTGTGGTAAGTTTTATATTGTGGGCTGGTCCTTCCAGCCTCATTTCTATTGTCTCTGGGTATTATTAATATACTGTCTTTTATATTTTTATTTTTATTTTTTGGTTTTTGGGTCACACCCAGCAGTGCTCAGGCGTCACTCCTGGCTCTATGCTCAGAAATCACCCCTGGCAGGCACAGGGGACCATATGGAATGCCGGGATTTGAACCACTGTCCTTCTGCATAAGAGGCAAACACCTTACCTCCATGCCATCTCTCCGGTCCCTGTCTTTTATATTTTTAAATCCTTTTGATGAGTGAGATTATTTTGTGTCTATCTCTCTCCCTCTGACTTATTTCACTCAGCATATAGTTTTTATGTCCATCCATGTATAGGAAAATTTCATGATTTCATGTTACCTGATGGCTGCATAGTATTCCATTGTGCTTATGTACCACAGTTCCTTTAGCCATTCATCTGTTGTTGGGAATCTGGATTGTTTCCAGATTCTGGCTATTGTAAATAGCACTGCAATGACTATAGGTGTGCAGAAGACATTTTTGTATTGTGCTTTTTCCTTCCTAAGGTATATCCCTAGGAGTGGTAAAACTGGATCCTATGAGAGCTCAATATTTAGTTTTTTGAG
>PVKC010029016.1:0-15256 GCA_004027635.1 Crocidura indochinensis
CTTAAGTTGTTTCTGTTGATCTTATCATAGACTTCTATTTTCATCTGTTCCCATTCTTTGACTATTTTTTCCATTGTCTGTTCGTTTGTTTTAAGTTTTTTTTCCAATCTCTCCCGCTGTATGGAGTTGTTTTTTATCTCATCTTCCACAGCACCAATTCTATTCTCAGCTTCTTCTACCCTGGTGTTGAGATCATCCATTTTACCATTCAATTCATTTACTGAGTTTTTCTGGCCTGTTAGTTGACATGTTATTTCAGTTTGGAGTTTTATGATTTCTGTCATCATATTTTCTTTGTTCTTCTTAGTGTTCTCTTCAACTCGGTCCATGGTTTCTTTGAGTTCTTTCAGCATTTTCCATATTGCTTTTCTAAATCCTTATCTGAGAGATTGATTAGTGTTGGTCATTATCTGGTCATCAGAATTGTCATCTTTGTTCTCTATGTTGATGCTGACCTGCGTTGTTTCCCCATTGTCACACTAGTATTGTGTGTTTTTCTACGTGTTGCAGTGGTATTCATTGGGTAAATGATGTGCGCAGCCACACTCCTCTGGTCCGCCCTTTCCGGGTGTGTTGATTTGCCTACAAGGGAGTGGAGTCTTCCATGGATGAGGCCTCTCAAAGGATCAAATCTTGGGCCTAGGCACACAGCAGAGAAGATAGTCCAGAGAGAAATGATGGGCTTCAGTTATCCAGCACAGTCCTTAGTGTGATTTTTTGTCTCTTCTTGTTGCAATGATGTTCTTTCCTTAGAAAGAGCGCATGGCCGCGTAGCAAAGCGGAGCCCAAGTTCTCTTCTCTAGCCTCTTTTCAGCCCACTCCCACGAGGTCCAGATGACAGCAGAGGACAAATAAACACAAAGAAAGACAGGACTCACAGTTATCGCATGTAGCCCCACTAGGCTGGCGTGGATTCGCAGAAATTCCCAGCCTGATGTCACAATCAGAGGACCTTGCTTTTGCAAAGTACTCGCTTCTTGCCGGCTTTCACTTTAATGAGGTGTTCCTGGGCGTTTCTGCCCTAGAATGGACCTCTGGGAGAGCGAGTTTTTTTTTTTTTTGGAGCCGGTTTGGCCCACTCCCACGAGGTCCGGATGACAGCAGAGGACAAATAAACACAAAGAAAAGACTGGACTCACAGTTCTTCGCAGTCTGCCCGAATAAGGCAGGCGTGTATTCCCCGAGAGTTCCTTTCTGATCACATCCGCACCAACAGAGATTCAGAGATTGTTCCCAGTATTTTTGATATGTCCCATCGTCACTGGTGTAAGATGATATCTCATTATTATCTTGATTAGTATTTCCCTAATTATAAGTGATTGCACTATCATTAATAAAAGCATAGAATGCATGTCACTTTAATCCCCTTTCAGCTCCCAATTCTTTTTTTTAATTCTTTTTTTAATTTTTATTTTGATCATATTGGCTTACATATCTTTCACAGTATTATTTTAGGTACATCGTAACATTGAATCAGGGGTATACCCATCACCAAATTTGTCCTCCCCTCATCCCTGTACCCTTCCTGCAATCCATATCCCCCACCATCAGCCCCCGGGCTGCTAGAGTATGTGGTCCCCTCTTTGACCAGCTTACTCTTAGTGATCATATATCTGTTGGGTCCTGGTACTCTCCTTGATTCCCCCTCTATTTGAGAGCAGAGCTAGATAATTTGAGTTATGTGGTTCTGTTTGAAGGAAAGAAAAGCAATAGAATGGGGTTAAAAAAATCAAGTAAGCTGAAAATGGGTGGAGTCCTTCTAGAGGCTTTCAACCTCAATTTGAGAGAGGACATGAAAAAGGTTATTGAAACGCCACAACAATACAGAAAGAAATATCAAATTAAATATCTAGTGAGCACTAGAGCAATAAAGACAAGCACCACACAATAGTCTTGGTCCTGAAATCAAACCATGCTGGAGTGCAAAAAAGAAGAGAAAGATAAAATAAAATAAAATAAAATTGGAGACACCAACTTCAGTATCTATACCAAAATAAAGAAGTCCAAAAAAAATCAATCAGTCAATCAATATATATGTGGATAAAATGGTGATTTTGTGCTTTTTTTCTTTTCCCCCCTGCATAGGCACAGTAACTATTGGGGATATTATAGAGGGAATTCCTTTGGCCTAGGAGATAAAGGATTTCTCCACCCCTTAAGTATACTGTCATGGGATTAACTATAGACTTCTTGCATGATCATTTACTCTCCCCTCAGTACTTTTGTGGTGTATAGAAGACTTCTGCTTCATCATGTTTTTTTAATAAAAATCACTGGGCACTTTTAAAATGAAGAATATATATCAAACACAAAAATACATCAGGTCAAAACATGCAAATCATCCATGCTTAACTGGAATGGTAATAATTTTAATTTATGCAATTTGCAGCCCTTAAAATATTTCATATTTGGATATTAATATGGCAGGGAGAGAGTTGGTACTCTCTTTCTTGGCTGACAAACCAAAAAGAAAAAAAAAGAAAAGACTGCTTTTATAAATTTTTTTTGCTTGGGTCTAATTTATCTTGGAGTTCACCAAGAGTGAGGTAGGTTAATGAATGCTTTGTCCTTTTAGGACACAAGAGGACACAGGAGTGATATATTTTAATCCCAGCCATCAACATCAGGAAGGAGGTATGTCTTTGATATGTCTGTGCAGAGGCTGTTTATTTCTTTATATTGTGTGTAAAAGTAGAGTATTGTACTTTTGTGCTTAGGTACTTTAGATACACTATAGGAAATATGGACGAGTGCTCTCAGTCAGTTATCTTATTAGATGACCCTCAGCTAGGCATTTTATGATCTCTTTTTCTTTTCTTCCATCTCACTGTGAAGTCTATGGTGTTTCCTGATTCAAGTCTGTCTAAGTCCTAATTTGGGGGATTGAGAAGGGAGAAAATATAGAAATAGATTTTTATGACATAAAAGAAATACCCAAATAACGCATAGACAAGAATAGGAGATACTCTGATTATATATTGAAAGAACTTTCAGAGAAGTAAGGCAAGCTGTTCTTGACAAATACTCTAGAAAGAGGCATCTATCATCCCCGGAAAATTCAACAGTGCCCCCATTCTCTTCAATCTTCATCGAAGTTACACGAATTAAAAAATGTACAAGGAAACCATACATACTGTAATAAAGACCTTAATAAAAATAGAGGAATTTTTCTAAAAACAGTGTACTGAAGAAATTCATTTGAACATGCAAAAGTTATTTAAACCACTGTGTCCTTGATCTCTCTTCCCTAACAGTCCTTTTTCATTAGGAGGAGAAAGTTTAAAGTAGACTCCTAGAGCCAAGACTGCCCTAGAAACATAGGCTTTCATCAAAGCACAAATCAAAATGAGAACAGAGGCAGAATGTAGTTTTTTTTTAATTAACACGCAGTACTTTTGTTTCATAGTTCTTGGTCTGTGGTTCTGCAGGAATGCAATTCTTGGTGTCCTCTCAATCCAATGGTTCAAGGATTTGGGCATAAATCACGAAATAGGTTTTGACTGGTCACTAGATTCTAGTAGAAAACGTTTATCTTTTGGACCACTTTTGTGGTTTTTGAAAGATGTGTTCCCCAATCTGTCCTCTCATGTTCTATATAAATGCTTTTCAGGAAGTTAATACACTGAAGATCCTGTTGATACAATGCTGTCCACTTCATTGGTGCTTACTTCAGTATATCCAATTAATTTAGAATTTAGTGAGGCACATTGCTTACCCCATAGCTATTGGTACAGATGATGTCTGAGCATTGGAGGTGGCTGAGAACAAGGAAAGGGGTGTGTTATCCCAATCTACGGCTCCATCTGAATTTCTTTTGATAATAACTTTTAGCTTGTAGTTATACTGAAATTTTTAATACTGAGGACTATTATTATCTAGTTAAATACCTGAGGACTTCATTTTTGCATTTATATCATAAAGTATTTCATACATTTTTTTCACTCATGCAATTTACAACATATATTTTTTCACATTTATATGATAAGTCTAATTTTTCCATCAACATTATATTTGCTGCACTGGCATCATTGCTGGGAAATTTGGTTTAAATGTATTAAAAATGTAACTTTGGGGGAATATAGATTCATAAAATTATTTCACACATATTCAGAATCATTTATTTTACCCCTACAGAAATGTAGATGTGTTTCACTTACATCAAGTGGTGAAAAGTCAGAATTTTTCCTAGATTTTCATTTTAGTCAATGTATATGATTTGACAGGATCATTTGAAAAAAGTGATCAAATGTAAGGATAAATAAATTCCTTGTATTTAATTCTACATTTTTAAAGTTAGGCAGAAACCTTCACTAAGGTTAAAGGCAAGCATTAAGTAATAAATGCATCCAGACCAGTGCATTCAAAGTCTAGTGAGGGAGTAAGAACCTTTTTTTATTTTAAATTTTATTTAATTTTTGGTGTTTGGCCACACCTGACTATATTTAGTACTTACTTTTTGCTCTACGTTCAGGAATCTCTCTCCTGGTAGGTTCTGGATATCATATGAGATATTGGGAACTAAAGTCTGGTCATCCAGATGCAAGGCAAGAGCCTTGTCTCTTCAGCACCATACAAGTAAATTTTAAATGTTCCTGGAACTTTGGTCTCACCTGTCAATCAGAACCCAAGTGTGGTCACTTTGAATGTATAGACAGCTTATTAGGATTGTCCAGAATTTCTCACTTCTCAGAGCTCTCTCATCTTTTAATCCAATTGACACATTAAATTAACCCAAAGATTTCAAAAGAAACATAATTCTGTATTGGTTATAAACTCAGTAAAGGCCACATTTTTGATAAATTTATGAGAGTTTGGAATAAGAGAGAAAAAATGCATGTCTACTATGCATTTCTCATTTTGTCTTCATAAATAGTATGTGATATTCATTACTCCACCATACTCTAGATAGCCATGGAGAAAAGAAACAGAGAATTGAACTTTCCCAGGGTAATCATATGGTTAGTTATGAAGTGCAAAATGTTATTCGATTGTGTATATGATTGATTCACTAATAAGTTTCATGACTTCTGCTACCATTGAGTCACTAAAATACCCCACTCCCAGGATCAGAATTTAGAAAGGTGACTTTTTTTTTTAGAAATGTGACTTCTTTTTTTTTTAATTTTATTTTATTGAAATCATTGTGATCTACAGAGTCCTTCATAGTTTAATTTCAGATATACAATGAGTCAGGGCCCTTTCCATCACCAGTGTCAATCTTCCTCCACCAATGGTCTCAGAGTGCATCCTATACCACCATCTTTTGCCTCCTGGTCTGTATAACAGACTCCTTTAAGTTTAGATTATTAAAGTTTAGGAATGTGACTTCTATGTAAAGCTAAAGTTATATTTTAAATTTCTGAAGTAAATCAGAATAGGTGATGATATTCTAATTTATCCCCCAAATCCCATGAGCTTAATATAGCCAAAGTTTATTCCAAGCTCTCATAATTCAATGCAAGGTAGCTTATACTATAGCTTTTTGGAGAATAGTTCATGACTGCCATCTCAATATGTTGTCCCCTATTACTGCATAGTGGGGAAAAGAAGGACCAACATAAATTACACCCATTTTCATGGACCCCAGTTAGATGCAACTCTCTTCTCTTTTCTTAGAGTCCACTGATTAGACCAAATACAGGCTTCAACTACAGCTGTCAAGAGTGACAGAAATCTTCCTAAGTACATAGGAAGGAGAGAAAACTGATCATGCTGAGTTTTAGCAAGGCTGCTATCTTCTGCATAGCAGACACTAAGAATTGTTTCCATCTTTATGAAAATATTTATACTCAGTTTCAATATAAAAAACTATATCTAATCTTCATTTTATTTCAAGTGTATAACAGACAAGTCCAAATCAACTATATCTGAAGTTGACAATTAAACTAATAATCTTAAGATTATGATTTGTATATTTGTACAGGATATAAATATTGTAGTTATATGTACACTATTTAAATTATAATCTTCTCTTCACTAAAGTACATCTGCCCTTTCCATCTGCCAAATAATAATTTATTTTTTAGTTAATCCTGAAAGATTCTCTGCTACTGTATACATGTTGGCATGCAAAGTTAAACCAGATGCAGATACTGCATTCACAAACCTTCCTGTCCAGTTAAAAAAAACCACGAAGGCAAAAGTAACTATAAACACAGGAGACTATGAGCTTTTCAATGAGGCCAGATTGTAAAAGTATTAGAAGTATGAGTGTTTCAGACATGCTAACCTAGGCTGCAAGCTCATGGCTGATTGGCAACAATTTCCTAAAGCCGGAAATGGCTTTAAAACAGAAGGGCAAGATCTATATGAATGTGCTCTTGGAACTTTGAAAGCAGGAAGTAAGAGACAGAGCTAATGGAAAAAATATGTTTAGTTAAAGCTAAATCCACCACTATGTTCTAAGGACAAGCACAGTTTGAAGGAGGTGACAGACAAAGATTGAAAAACAAAACAAAACAAAAAAACACAACAAATGGCACAAGGAAGACTGGTTTAATTCACAAACACAAAAACTTCCTATCTCTTTTCTCTAGAGGACCAGCCACTTTGCGGCTTGCAATTGGAACATATAAGGGATTAAAATCTCAAGTGCAGGCTCTGGGGTTAAACAAATTCAAGTACATATGCATGTCTATATGACTTGGGGACCACACACAGCAGTATTCAGGGTTGACTCCTGTCTCTGGGCTCTGGGATCAATCCTGGTGGGGCTCAGGGATAATATGGAACTGAATTTAGTTTCAGGGACTGAAGCCAGGATGGTTGCATGTAGGTAAATATTCCAAATATTCTATCCACTGTACTAGCTCTCCAGCTTCTCTAGTTCATATTTTATCTTGACAAAAAACTTACTATTTCATTATGTAAAAATTGTTATAAGTCTCTATTCTAGAAAATTAAGGAAGAATTTACAAATTTTAGGACTGGAGAGGTATCATAGGAGTTAGACCTATCCATGCATCAGACTACAGCTTGATCATCTGTACCATATAGTTGCACAAGTGCCTCTGGATGTAGGCGTAGGCATCCCAGAGCACTGCTGAATGGGAGCATGAAGGTCTTCCAGCCTTGATATAACTCTAATGACTCAAAGTACTACTGGCCCAAATAGCTACTCATTGCTCTGCCCTGGCATTAAAGAGTTCAGCATAGTTATTTGATGTCTCTTGATGTTACTCTTGAATTTTCTGGGAACTATTTGTGAGATTTTCACAAATAACTTCTATCAGGTACATTTTTTTTTAAATACAAGTTTCAGTAACAAGGCTACTTGTAGTCTACAAGTTATCAGCTTACTTAAGTCTATAAATTATCAGCATTTTACTGCATAGAACTTCACAACAAATATTTAAAAAAAGCCAAGAACAATATTCAATCTCAATTTTCAGATGGGAAAATAGGACTAAAACAGCGTCTATGACTTTCAAGACTTGCAAGTTAAATAAGCAATCACAGGCATTCAGCTTAAAATTCATTTCTGTCCCCACCCAATAAATCCTTTCTGTTGTTATTTGACATCCTAATTTTTCTTTCCAAAACAGAGGGTGTGACATAAGACTCTCCAGAAACCTAATAAGAGATAAATGATGCTTGCGAATGACAACAGATATTTCATTCATGGCTGCTTTCTATTCTGTGAAGGGCTACATGGAAGATAGCACCATTTCCGTTTTTATTTGTTTCCTTTACACCAAGAAACCCTATTCCAACTGCTCAATGAAGATGAATTAGAAAATGGCAGTGAAAGCAGGTAGTGTGAATGGAAATGAAAATTATGATAAATAGGAAGGTTTCAAAACAAATAGCATTCAGCTGTTGTGATATGTAAATGTATAAACAACTGATCTTCCCAAAATCTCACACAAAACAAACTCACACCAACCTCTCATATTTGCCACTTTCCAATTTATGTAGAGAGAGTCATGGGCAATCCTAACATCACAAACTTGTACCACCATCACAAGCAGCCATAGATCATTGTGATAGTGAAATTAAGCAATAGATAATTTTATTTAGTAATCTCATTATAAATAAACACGTTGTTTCATTAAGTGTTTTAAGTCTATTTTAATAATGTTTCTGCTTGGATATTGCTGAATCTTTGTTCCCTGGGGACAGTTGGGCAGTGTCTGAGTGAGAGCAAGGAGGCTCCCATCCTAGTCCCTTCCACCAAGCTCGAAAGGAGCCTTCTTCCCAACTTTTCCTCAGTTTTATTCTGGGTTCCAGTGCCATCACTGTTCATCTGTCTTTTGGTGCCAGCCAGGTTGGTGTCAGGGAGAAAATAGAGAATCTCACGCCTTTATCCCTTCCAACAAACACAGGTGGAATTGTCTTTTTGGGTCTTTCTGAGCATCCACCCATCCATCCATCCATCCTCCCTTCCATCCTTCCTTCCTATCCTCATTTTCCCAAACCAAAATTGAAATCTTTTCGATTTATATCATAGACTTCTCAGCAGATTGAATATAGCACTTGTCTTGACACCCTGAGTATCCATCATTTTAAACCACAAAATGCAAAGATGAAGGAGGAAGCTAAAGAAGACATTTACTGTGGAGGATATGAAGAGAAATACTGGCAAATCTCCAAATCCACTCAAATGCATGAACTTTATAGATGAGGAGTGTGTAGTATAAAAGCACTCACATCCAAACAATACAAAGCCAGAGGACAGTGCAGTGGGTAGGAAGTTTGTCTTGCATGTGTTTGACTTGGATTTTATTTCTGGTAAACATGTGGTTTACCAAACCTGTCAGGAGTGATCCCTGAGCCAGATCTAGTAGTAAGCCTGCTGGCTCTGGCCCAAAAACCAAATCAAAGAGAAACAGTCTTCCCCAAACAAAATAGAATAAAAGATCTCTGTTATTATTTAAACATTCTCAAATATCTATGTCCCTGTTGAAAATTAAACATAGATAGGGCAATTAAAATTGTGTGCTAAATCACTTTAGAGGGCTGAAATATAGAAATATTAAGAGAATAAATATTTAGTCAATAGATTCAATTTGCCTCCACCTCACGTAAATTTGGGCCACATATTGGTGCGTATTTCACTACAATTTAAAGCATAAACATTGATACTAATTATAAAAATGCTTATGTTGCTTTTTTGTACCACTTATCTAGAAGCATTATAATCATAAATATCCTGACTTAGACTAACATAGCTCTATCACATGAAATTATTAAAATTTAAACTAACATTAAGGAAAATTAATAATTATGCTTATTTACATGAATCATATTTACAGTACCATATTTACATATTTACAAGTAATCAGTGACTACTGGATTAGAGAAGACAATAAATATTTTTAATCACAGAAAATGTCTGAGTATTGCATACATAAGAGATAACAGCTTTAAAGTATCAATAAATAATAGATAATTATGTTGCCAACTTTCATGTACTAAACATATTTTAGAGTTTTTATTATTGTTGCTGATATTACATTTGTTTTAAAAAAAGATAGCTAATAGGAAAATTTTGTACTTTTGAGCTACATTGCCATCAGATAAAATCTACTTGCTATATATATATATATATATATATATATATGTATACATTTATTACATCAGCAATCTAATTTTTTTTCTCCTAACTATCTTGTTGAAAATACATTTTGTATTGAGACCTTGTGAATTACAGGTCCTTCATAGTTGGATTTCAGACATACAGTGACAGTGAATTAGGATTATTCCCGCCATCAGTTTTGACCTGCCTCCATCAAAGATCCCAACGTGCATTTCATACTTCCACCTTTAATGCCCTGGCCTACCAGGGTAACAAATACATTTTAAATTTATATTGTTGTAGTTTGGGTCTCTTGTTTCTATTGTCATTAATTTTGGCTTGGGCACTTAGTTCTAACCTATTATTTCCCCACCAATACACCTGAGACCATTTATCCCATGGCTTCCCTTTTTTCCTCCTTCTTAATTTTATAAATTTTTTATAAAAATGTAGAAATATGAAGTAAAACATAAAATAATTTGTGTCTAAATGTTCTATTAAAATGTTATGAGCCCCTATATAGAAGATATAAATAACATTTGTAAAAAGGTGATGAAAGGGTATTTTTAGTCTTTTTTTTTTTTTTTGGCATAGTTGGGGAAATTGGAAGGAAAATATCATTGGCCTAAAAAAAGCGTCCTGTCATAAGACCAACTATATGCTCCAGGGCATATAAATTGTCCAACTCCAAGGTCTTTCTTATTGGTCCCAGGAAATGTTCTACTTAATCATGGTTGTTGCAGTCAGACTTCTGTAATTAGAGAGCTTGGCTTTTACACAAATTCTATGTCGAAGTTGGAGTATTACAGAGTGCCTTCTGATTTCATTTCACCATTAGGTGGTGAGGAAGAGAAATCTGCCCTGAAATCAAGTTGTTGCTGTTTCCTGGTTTCCAGAGTGTCATAAGAACCTATCCTGGTGCAAGTTGGTAACAGGGAAGCATTAGGGCCTCCCCCAAAGGAAGTTTGATTCTTAATGCTGGTGCAGAAAACCGTGCTAGTTCCAAGGATAGAATTCAAGGTTCAAAGTTGGTGAGTAGATGTCAATCAACTGAGGTCTAAGTAGAATCACTATGACAAATAGTCAGGGTAAAAGGTGCACCATGCACTATAAAAATTGTGAGTTCCTATTACTATTAGATAAGAACTTCTTTCTATACATAAGGTTTCCTCATTTTAATGTGTCTGTGCAATGCCACATGATACTGCTGGTGCATATGGGGGTAAAAATAACAAGCTAAACAATCTCTATAACCTGGTTCTAACATGAAATCAGATCCTTAGAGAGATTTTTCTACTAGAATTTCCTACTAAGCAGATCAAAAAGGGGGTAGGGAAAGCTACCTATATGTATGAAAATATACACTAAGAATTATAACCATTAAAGAGATGCATCTATAGAAATATACAAAGGAAATATAGATATTCCCTTTAAGTATTTTGAGATAGTCTGGTGTGGGGGAATAAAATCCAGAGCACAGTTTAATCTCACATCATGGTCTTGTGGAGTCTGAGAAATAGTTTGCAGAAGTCTGGGATCAAGTAGTGTCTATGAGCTGAGGGTCTCTCTAGTTCCAAATCCAGTAGCAAGCAACAGTCTACAGTGAGGGGAGGTGGGAGAAAAGGAGCCATAAAGGAAGACCTCAGCAGGAGTCATGGAAGTAGCTTTTTCTAGGGCTGAAAGGTTTTTGGTTCCCAATGAGTTAAGAACTGAGGGTAATAAAGGAGGGATAGAGAGCTGAGGGACAGATAACGGATCAGAGAATAGAAGAGGATTTGTAAGGTGGTAAGCAGGGGAGAGGAAAAATGAGGGTTTATATATAACAGGGACTATATACAACATGGACAGGTATTATGTACAATAAAAATTAAAAATACATAGAGGTGTCCACCATATATAAGCTCACAAACACCCACATAGACAGATATTGGAGATCAATTCGTAGGTTACAATTGAAGAACTAGACCCTGTGAATGGGTCAAGAGTCCTTAAAAAGTATGAGGCTGGCAAATAAGGGAAAAGGTTTCAGGTTTCTAGGCAAATAATCATTGATGAGGGTAAACTTTGCTAAATACACACTTCTGGGGTTAGATTGTGCATGGAAAACTCTTAGAACAATTATAATTTTCATGTCTAGAGTTCTAAGCAATATGGTACTGAGCACTGTAAGAGGAGTTTATCCTGTGAGGTATAGTCTCGCAGGTCTCAAGCATCCAGATTTCTTTCCTGAAAGCAAGCTGATAGTGTGTGCATTATAATATAATAGTAAATTAGCTTGAATTGAAAAAAATAAATTGAAAAAATATACTTAATAATGGGAGTGTAACAAAAGTCTATGTTGTGCAGTTGCCTATTTCAATGGTCTCTATGGACATAGACATTAGATCATAATAGCAGGCATAATCAAATGGAAAATATATAAATTAGAGTACTTTACCAAGACATTACCATATTGAGTACTGTATTTACATCAGCAAGCTAATTACATCTATTGTATCTTAGTTTTCTCATCTGTAACATGGGGTGGATTTTTGAAATTTGTTTATCAAGGGTTCTGTGGGAGTAAATGGGTGAATGTCTCTAAATATTCTAGCTGGGTATTCTATCTGTTTTTATTTTAAAAAATTACTTTCTATAAAGCAAATTCCCATAAAGTTTCAAGTTGGTCCTGTCAGAATGTCCCATTTACTTAAAAAATCTTTCTAATTTTCTATGTATAGATGTTGGTAACTGTTTTCAGGTTGCTTTTACAGGGGAAAATCAAAATATTTCCTTTCATTGCGTCTTGGTTCAGTTTATAAGATACGTTTTTGAAAGGATGTTAGAAGGAATTAAACTGAACTTTGACTGTTCAATATTAGAAGAGATTGTGAAAAATGAAAAATTGTAAGTGTGGACCAAAGCCTCCTTTATTATAGCTAAGTAATGAATTTATCTCTGAGAGTTCTTTATGTGAGAGAAGCATTTGTAGAAGAGGCTTTTGAGATCATTTATTAAAAACTCAAAAAAAGCCCCTCTTTCTGCCGGTCTGCCTGTGTGTTTGAATCCTGAAGGTCTCCCCAACACCCCCCAAAAACTGCATTCTGAACCTGCCTCTAAGTAACTTGGTGGTGGGGGTCGCTGTCCAATAAGCTGACCTCTCTGGCCTGCGGAGGCCCCACACTGCTGTGCCTCTGACCACGCTGAGGATTCAAGGGAAACCTCTCCTCTTTCTGCCTGTCTGCCTGTGTGTTTGAATCCTGAAGGTCTCCCCAGCACCCCCAAAAAAACTGCATTCTGAACCTGCCTGTAAGTAACTTGGCGGTGGGGGTCCCTGTTCAATAAGCTGACCTCTCTGGCCTATGGAGGCCCTGTCCTGCTGTGCCTCTGACCACACTGAGGATTCAAGGGAAACCTCTCCTCTTTCTGCCTGTCTGTCAACTAGTGGCAGCAGAAGAGCGCGAACGATTCGCTTCACTTCGCGGCTGCACACTCTTTCTAACCAATAAACCCCACCACAACACGCAGGGAAACCCACATTACAAGCATGACACGGTGAAACCTCGCAGGCAAACCCCATGCACCGAAAATGAAGATGAAAGCTTGGCTATCTAATAAATTCGAACCACCTGATTAATTTCTCGGACAAGGAACTTAAAATAGCAATATGGATGATGTTGCAAGAAGTCAAAGAAAAAATAAATCGATCTGAACAGAACACAAAGGCAGAAATCAGAAAACTCCAAACTGAAATAACAGACCTGAAAAATATGGTGGCTCAAATGAAAACCTCAATGGATGGTCTCGCCAGCAGGGTATCATTAGTTGAGGAGAGAATTGGAGTACTGGAAGATGCAATGCAGAAAAACTCAACACCACAGAAGAAAGTGGAAAAGAATCTTAAGACAAACGAACAGGCAATGGAAAAAGGACTCAAGGAATGCGAACAGATGAAAATAAATATCTTTGATAAACTCACCAGAAACAACATAAGAATCATTGGAGTCCCAGACCAACCCCTGTTCTAGGGCCTGGGAGGGTTTTCCTCCCTTCCTGGAGCAGGTTTGTCAGCCGGCTCGGGCTGGCCTCCGTGCCGGAGGCTCCTTGACCCGGCCTAGGATGGGGGCGCTCTCGTGCCTGGGTCCCCTGATCCCCCTCTTCCTCTTTCCCCCCGGATCCCCACGTGGGCTCCTGGGGGGACCTTATGGGGCACCCTGGGTTTTCCCCACTTCCAGGCCGGCTCCAGAGATCGGCTTCTGTTGTTGAGTTTGATCTGGGGGTGACAGATAGCTGCTCAGCTGTACTCAGGCTCTCTCTGTCAATGTCATACCAGTCTACATGTTGCAAACCACGCGGGGGCAATAGCCCCCGCGCGATCCTATGCTCCTCCCAACTATCAGTACCCCAGATTTACCCTTCTTAACTTCAGTAACACACAGTTCCAATCTCAGACCAAAGACATACAGTGGATCTAACAATCCCAGATCTATTTTGAAGGACATAAATTAAACACATATTGAACACATATATCTTCTGAATATATTATGTGTACTTTCTTTAACAGCTATAACTCTTTCTATATATTCTTCTGCCATGGTGTTTCTTTACACTTTTCATCTTGTTTTTTCTTTGTAAGTTGTTCAGTAAGGATGTTGATGGAAATGTCCCTCAGTTTAATGCCTATGATTGAACTATGTCAGGGAGATTGCTGGTCTTGTTCCTATTGCCTCCAGATGCCCCAATAACGGTAAATGGCATTGATCCTTGTTTGCATAGACACATTAAAATGGGAAAACAATATACATACAGATAAGTTCTTATCTATTAGAGGTAGGAACACAGAAATCTCATTACAATGTACCTTACACCCTGAACATTGATATAATGACCTGGCACAGGCCTTAGAAAAATGGGCATCCTCCATTCACACCAGAACTAGCCAAGCTATCTACGAAACATCCAAGGTCTTCTATAGCAACATCTGGAAGCAATCTTCTACCAGGAAAGACACTACCAAAAGTCTGACATTGATCTCCTAAGAAGAAATTTCCGGTAACACTGAGAAGACTTGACAACAACAATGACCTGCCCTACAGGACCTGGTTCTCTCTATTGCCCCTTCAGTGTGAGGTGAAATGAGAGGATGCTCTGCACCATCCTGACTGCAATATGGG
Organism: Crocidura indochinensis; assembly: GCA_004027635.1. Classification (NCBI taxonomy): domain Eukaryota; kingdom Metazoa; phylum Chordata; class Mammalia; order Eulipotyphla; family Soricidae; genus Crocidura; species Crocidura indochinensis. The sequence continues at coordinate 14,671 of PVKC010029016.1, forward strand.
AAAAGCAGACCCCAGGATCTTTACTACAGAAGCATACCAATAACAGACTGTGAGGTATGGAGGTGTATTGCCACTACTGACGATGACTTGGATTGGACAAACTAGTTTGCCTGGAGCCTAGAGTTGATCCTGTGCTAGGAAACTTCAGGGGTAGTGTCTCCTTGTATTTAGGCCAAAATTTTTTCTTTCCATGTCCCTTATATTTTAGTGGGCCTATGCAAACAAATGCCACTCTAACACCGTTTTTTTTTCCTTGCTATGTTCCCTTGACTCCATTCCTTAAGAAAAAAAATCCACTAAAACATTAGGGTTATCTCAAACTAATATACATATGCATGGAACTAGATAAATGTATTTGCCCTCAATGTTTAAGGAGTTACATACATGTAATGTCTTTAGATTATATTGTGTACTGCTAAGAAATAGTATGTACTACAACTGGGGATTTGAGGGACAAAGTAATTGTATTGTACATGGGTTCAGCTTTGTTTTTCTTAATGCTCTCTGGCTGAAATTTCAAGGCTGGGATATCATCAAGGGGACTACCGAGAACTCTATTTATGGGTGATTGTGCTTCCACTGTAAC
>PVKC010029017.1:0-15257 GCA_004027635.1 Crocidura indochinensis
GAAGAAAGGAAGGAAAGAAAGGAGGAAGGGAAAGAGGGAGGGAAGTAGGAAGGGAGGGGAAGAAAGAAAAGAAAGGAGGGAAGGGGAGGGAGGGAAGGAGGAAGTAAGGAGGGAAGGAGAAAGGGAAGAAAGAAAGGAAAGGAGTGAGGGAAGAAGGAAGGAACAAAGGAAGGAAGGAAAGAAGGAAGGAATGAAGGAAGGAACGAAGGAATAAAGGAAAAACAGGAGGGGGGAGCAAGGGAAGGAGAGAGAAAGGAAGAGAGGGAGGAAGGGAGGGAATGAGAAAGGGAGGGAAGAGGGGAAGAAGAGAGGGAGGGAGGGAGGGAGGAAAGAAGAGAAGGAAGGGAGGGAGGAAGAAAGGAAAGAAAGAAAGGAGGAAGGCAAAGAGGGAGGGAAGTAGGAAGGGAGGGGAAGGAAGAAAAGAAAGCAGGGAAGGTGGGAGGGAAGGAAGGAGGAAGTAAGGAGGGAAGGAGAAAGGGAAGAAAGAAAGGAAAGGAGTGAGGGAAGAAAGGAAGGAAAGAAGGAAGAGATGGAGGAAGGGAAGCAAGAAAGGAAGGCAGGGAGGAAAGGAAGGGTGGAAGAGAGGAAGGGAAGGGTGGTAGGGAGGGAGGGAGGGAGGGAGAAAGGGAGGGAGAGACTGAAGAGGGAGGAAGGGAGGGAGAGGGAAGAAAGGAAGGAAGATAAAATAGCAATTTTATGTTTTTTACATTTTGCCTAAATAGTCTACTAAATGAAGAAGTAAATAAAAAGTAGGTCAAAATGAAAATACCAAATGAAGAATGAAATCAAGCTCAAATCTATATCCCCTAACTCACCAGGTTTCTACTTCACAGAGTCATGTGTAATATTATTACTTTGCCCTATAATTCACAGGGCATTTGGCATTGTGTTAAATTGTAATTTGAAGAGTTATCTCATATACTTCACAGGCTAAATGAAATGTGTGATCTTGACTCAAATCAACTGAAAATTTCTTTGTAGATTTTAGAACTCACAGCAATCTATCACCATATATTTGGTAATTAAGAGACTAAAATAATAATATAAAATTGTAATCTGATTCAAATATTACTTTTGATTATTATTATAACTGTACATGTTTGAGGTTATAAAAGTCAATATTTGAGTACTACTTAGCAATGTAAATAAAATAATTTATATTTATATTTAATATAGATATTAAATGAAATATGAATTTTTAGAATAACTACTATTTAAAATATAATTTAAATTTTCACAAAGTAAAATAATTAATCTGTTAACTAAAATTGTAATCTTAAAATATACTATTTATCATGGTTTTAAAAGAAGAAAATATTTCTTCTGAAGAGATATTGGCATACATTTTGAGATTTTTCATAAAATAAGCTAGTTATTTTTTGGATATTAATGATAAACCACATGTTACTTCACAACTAAATGCATAATTGGCAACACCATCACTCAAAGAAAAGATTTAGTTAACAGGTGTTAAAATACTTGTTGTTACTTTCAAGAATGTATTCTTTCATTTATTTCATTGAGTTATTCTTATAAGGCTTTAGCATAGTATGACTGAATAATTCATTTGGGTTATTAGAGCAATGTGTGTTCATCTAATACTTAAAGCTAGTGATATATTTATAAAAATTAACAAACTATAGTTCCTATACGGTGGCTAAAGTAAATGCACTCCAAGTAAAATGAGGCTGAATAGTTCCATTAATATAATAATTATCAATTGTTCCCTTTCTAAATAGGATCTCAAAGAATACTATTCTGTTTGCTTAAATGTTTATCTTCAGTTTTCATTACTTCCCTTTGTTTCCATTAGCACATTCACCCTAGAAGAGATTATAAAAAATAAATAATTTGCTTCCATATCATTGTCCAACTGTAGAATTGTGAATGAGCTACCTGGATGAAGTTGTTTTTGTTTTATTGTTAAGTATTTCCAATGACCCTTTGCTAATCCCATATAAGGATAAAGGGCACTTGTGAAATACTCAACAGGAAAAACAGTAAACAATAGTGTCTTATTTTTAAACTTATTTTGTAAATGGAAGGTTCTCTGGCTAAAAATTCACAACTTGGAATCACTTTTCAAAAACACAGAATTATATCTCAGAGTAGATTCTGCAAGCAGAAAGGTGTTTCTTAATAGTGAGTCATACTGTCTGCAAGAAGTAAAAAGGATTCTTTATATTTGTGTGTTTTAGATCTTTTAAATAGTCTTTGCCCAAACCAATGGAAACACACGCTGTATTGTAAATCCACACAATGGTGTGAACTAATCTTAAATAATATTACTGTTGTCGACCGTGACTCTCAAAAAAAAAAAACAAAACAAAACAAAAAAAACTCCCCGCCACAGCTGCTACTGACCTCAATATTTAAACATTATTTTGTATGTACAAGCTCATTTGTATTTATTTTGGTCTCACAGGTTGCAAAACTAGTGTTTAATGAACATCCTTAGATAACTGCGCATGAAGATTGAATTTCACGTAAGTTCCTCTGTGTAAATGCTTCATCAGTATTCTTTAATTTCCAAATTGACATAATTGATCGATAAACTGAGTACACTCTGCTTCTGATTTTTAAGTTAGCCCAGTGTGAAATTAAAATATGCAGAGGTAATGCATTGATAACCATAATGGAAAACAATGATTTAAAAAGTTTATCAAATTGAGAACCATCAAAGATGGCTAACATCTCTAGAAAATTACCCACGCATTTTTATTCATATTTTATTTATTTTTTAATTATTATTATATTATTTTATTTATATTTTTATCTTATTTAAATGTCACAAGTAATTGGTATAGAAAAATGTGCTGTGTTGATATAAGTAATAGATCTAATGTCTCTGGTAAATAAAAAGTGAAAAAATCATCACTGAAGAACTTAAACTGTACAATATTTAAAACAAAAATCATGTACATGGACCACCTATATTTTGCAGAGGTATTGCAACACAATTTTTGGTGAGTGTCTTCAAGAAGCAATAAATAGAATATTCACAAATCATTCTTAGCTTTCTGTTTTATTCTTACCTTTTGCCTCTATTGCTTTAATTTTGCCTTTTCTTGCTTTATTCTTTCCTTAATTTTTTGTCCTTTTATAAAATTGTGTCCTTTACACTTTTCAACTCAAAGAGAGCATCTAGGGCCAAGTGTACTTCTCTATTTTACTTAAACTTTCATCCAGATAATTTGCAGCCTATGGACAGAGCATCATTTTTCAAATAATACCTGGCAACATTTACTTGTGAAGTTTATAAGTAGATGCCAAAAGTGGAAGGTGCTGTGTTGATTGGAGTTCTATAGTGTTTAGTAGAAAAACTCATAATTAAAATATGTTCTTGTCAATTATTTTATTAAAATTATCATTAAATATAAACTCTGCTTTATGCAAGAATAATCAAACATAAAATCGTGTTTTTTTAGGATAAGGTATCTTAGATCACATTTTCAGTTTGCTTCAATTCCAAATATTGATCATTTTACTGTGTGAAAGAAATTTTCTCTCCTAAAGAATTTTGCATTCTGTAACAGATTATAAAACTGCAAGTAAATATTCATATATAAAACTAGTATCTAGGAAGACAGGCTAACATACTTATTTTCAAAAGTATACAAATAAATGTGATGTGGTCATAGTGTTTAATAAAAACAATATTTAATTATTTTCTATTCATTTAGCTTAATCAAGAAAAGTCTAGATACATTTGCTTATTCATTTATTTTTCAGCTACATTTTAACAATGTTTCAAATTCTCCAGAAAGAGGCAATAGCATGTAATGCCTTCATTATTGTAATATAGCTATTAATTAAGTATATTAATAAGTTATATTTTAATTTACTATTAGTTGAATAATAAAGTACTAATTATATAATTAGCTACATGTGCTAATATAATTATTATATTTAATTCAACTTTAATTCAACAAGTCTGAATACTTAATGTGATCATTTGAAGATGAGATATTACATTAATGTGATACATTAAAAGACACGGGCTTGTCAAATTAGTTTAAAATATATTTTCAGAATATTTTAACTGAATTATTAATATCAATCACACTCAAATATTGTATATTTAAACTTGTTAAAATGAAATTTTACAATGTTAAACATTTTAGTATTGTCATTAATTTTTTTTGGTTTTTTCCACTACAGAATAAAATATATATTATTCTAAGAAAAACAATATTGGCAGTTTCTTCAGTGTAGATTTATATGAATTCCCCTATTCCACAGTGTGAGAGCAAGCAAGATCCACAAAACACATTCATAAAATAAACCTGAAATTTGTTTCAAAAGCTGGTGCATATTTTATATGTAGATTTCCCAGCTGTTTGTTTTGGGGACAGGATATTATAGTTACTTCCTACAATTTTAACTCCTTTAGACTATATACTTATTCCAAAAGTCTTAACAGTAAAAAATAAAACCAAGACTCATCAACACATTTATAGCAGGAAATTTGAATTCTATATGCTTTGTGCTAAATAATTGCTTTTTCCCTGTGAAAGTTTTAGTAAATGAGGCAGAGCACATAGAAAGCAAAAACTATGTCTCCCAATAGCAATTATGTATTTAGATTTTTAATTCAAGGTACAATTTTCTCCATCTTTTCTATATTATTTAAAAATACTTCCTAATATCAATAAATATGTATATAGCACTTAAAATAATAATGCACATTTATCTCAGAGTTACTTAGTAAGAGTACATGATTTAGGACTCTTTGTGCTTTTGTTTTGTGGAGGAAAAATATAGTTAGGATGTATTGTCAAGATGTATTTAGAGTAATTTTTGGTTAAATTATGTTTCTAGGACATTAGGAACATTTGAGAACAATAATCAGTAACACTGTGTAATGGTATTGTTAGTGGAGTCCTTTCTATTGAATTTTCAAGATGCTGTAAAATGAGATTATGTGAGTAGCACCTCAGGACACTTTTTCCCATCATTGTGTTGATATCAATCGCTGACTTCCAGCATTTCTCCTGGCATTAAATAGAACAGTTTCCCACTGCCTAGATTGGAGGGTTTATAATGTATAACAGAACTGATAACCCTACTGGATTTTAAACATATTAACCCTATAAAACCTAAATGAAACCTACAACTTCAGACTGTGTCATTAACACAGACTAAAAAGTTCTAAGAGTCTTACTTTCATTTCTTATTTGGAAAAAGATTTCTCCGAAGTCTGATTCGGTAGGGTCTTGGAAAAGCAGTGAAAGACTCAGTAACTTTTTTCTTTAGCTCCGACAAGTTGGTAAAGCAGCTGTTGTACTGGCAGAAGTAACCTTTGCCAGATGCTGAAGCTAGAACCTCTCTGAGGAAAGCAGTATGTGATCACTTATGGTGCACACATTGCCAGCATATATAAGATCATTTTGCAGTTGGCAGAGTAAGACATGGCTGGAAATTGAACTAGGAATGATGAAAAGGTGTCTATTCCTAACTCTGCCCTGGAGTCATCTGGAACCATGGAAAAAGCCTTTTCACATTTATTTGCTTCTCGGTTTCATATGCACACAAAAAGAAAATGAGATTTAAAGATAAATACATTATTCTTCTCTGTAGAAGATGTGGAAATGAGTAATTATATTACTGCTTTATTTGACGTATTGAGGGTCATATGCCAATTCCAGAACCTGGACTTCAAAGACTAAGTCTCTATTCAACCACTGACATTTTTGTTTTATTATTTATTTTTATTATTTTTAGTTTTTTTATTTATTATATTTATTGGTCATGGTGTGTTGCACATGACCAGAGTATACAAATTGCATGAGTTTACTTATATTTTCCCTAAAATAATCATAAAAAAACAGAATTTTGAGGAGAGCTCTATAGGACAAAAAGTACTTCCTTGTCTGTGGGCTGTATTTGTATTCTGGACAACAGCAGAAAGCAGCTGACTTTAACTTTCCACTTGAGCTTTCTACTTCTCCCTTGATTTTCTTAGTCATATTAATCACTTTCAATTTACCAATGTGTCCCAGTTTCTCATCAACTTAGAAACAGCTTCTACCCAATTTCCATATATTTCTAAATGACTTTGGACACATCAGGACTCCTTTTCCTGCCTCAAAATAAAATGAGAAATAACAAAAAGCAGGAGTCAATGGGATTCAGGTACATGAGTGGTGTTAAGGAAGGACAGAGCTAAATATACAAACCACTGAGTCAACAACACTGAAATTATGTGATGCAAAGTTTAGCAAACAAACATTAAAATGCACCTGTCAAGATAGGAGGAGAAGTATAGAAAAGAAGCTGAGAACATTGGTACAATAAAGAATTAGGCTAAAAGTTGGTGATAGAATAGAAGCTAGTTTTTTGTCTGAAATTCAATTTTGAAGGACTTTGTTTGAATGTGTTTTAAATCACAATTCTTCAACATGAAATTTAAATATGTAAACCATGTTTTATATTTCCCGTTTGATTGGATATAGCAACTGATCTATTGGAAAAGCCATAAGCTGTTTTTGATAGATGATAAGAATTTAATGTTCCATAAGTGGTTTAATTTTGTTGACAGTACAGTAGGCAATTATTTAAATCAAATAAAATGTTAAAGTAGAGAAAATTTATTTTTAAGAATTTTTTATATTACAGTTACACAGTTAATCATTATTAAGTTTCAGATATATAATATTTCACCAATGATCCAACTTCAAGAGTGCCAACGTCTCTCCATCAATGCCTCCAGTGTCCCTCCTGTCCCCCATTTTTACTCTAAAACAGATACATTTTCCCTTCATCTTTTTCTTATTGTTCTCTTCCCTAATAAATTTCCCATCTCCAATACAGTAGCAAGTATTAAGCTGAAAAAAAATTTTTTCCTTTTGTTTCTATTGCCTTTTGGGTTTTGCTATTCCCTTATAAAATTTCTTTATATTCAATATCTGAGAAAGAGCATTCAATACCTTTCTTCTCCCTCTAACTTTACTCAGCATACTCTCCAGATCCATCCACAGAGCAGCAATTGCTCTTATTTACCTTTTCTTACTTCCAAGTAGTATTTCATTATGCAGATATAACACAGTTTCTTTATTCAGTCATCTGTTTTTGAACACATGTCTGTTTCTAGATTTTTGTTATTGTGTATACTGAACATAGAAATGCAAATGTCTTTCCTACATTGCAGTTTTGGACTCGAGCTATATTCTGGGAAGTTGGATTGCTTAGTCATAAGAAACCTCAATTGTTATTTTTTTGAGTAATGATAATATTGTCTATTGACTTCCAAAAAGACTGGATTCATTGACTATCACCAAAGTAAGCAGAATCCCTTTTTCCATCCTCACAAACACCACTTTTGTTGCTTATTTGGATGATTGCCAAGTTATCTGGTATGAAATGGTATCTCATTGTTGTTTTTATTTGTATTTCCCTGATACTTAGTGATAGAGAACAGTTTTTCATATGCCTTTTTGACTTGTGTTCCTTCTCTTTGAAGTTTCTGTTCACCTCTTTTCCCATTTAAAAATTTTGATGGGGTTAAATGTTTATTTCTTGTATATATACACATTTCTTTACATATATTTTAAATATTTTGAATATTAAACATTTATTGAATGAGTGGAGGACCAGAAGTACTTCCCTGTCTCTGGCTGTACTTATATTCTGGACAACATTTCTTTTGAGATGGCAGAAACTTCTTAATTTAGTGAAGGCCCATTTGTTTTCATGCTCCCACTTGCTTGGTCAATGACATTTCATCCTTGAAGATGATTCTAGTTTTTATGTCATAGAGAGTTTTGTCAATATTTTACTCTATGTATTTAATGGATTCTTGTTTAATAGTCAGGTCTTTATCCAAGTTTGATGACTTTTATGTACAGCATTAGAAAGGGGTCTAACCTCATTTTTATTTCTTTATTTCCTCATGACCAAACAGTTTTCAAAGCATCGGTTGTTGAAGAGCCTTTCCTTGATGCATTTTATAGTATTTTACCTTTATTTATTGAAGATTAATGAAGATCTATTTCTTAATTTTTATTTTATTACATTTATCTGAAGATCCTTTCTTGTTCCAGTATCATGGAGTTTTAATTACTTATGTATTTGAAGTTGGGGAATGTGGTACTTCCCATATTCTTTTCCAAATGATTATTTTGGTTATTCCAGAAAATTTACTGTTCTATATGAAATTCAGTAGTATTTGATATATTTCTTTGAAAAACTGTTATGAGTATTTTAATAGGAACTACATTTAATCTATACAAAGCTTTGAGAAGTATTTCCCTTTTGATGCTGTTAATGCTTCCATTTCATGAACTATTTATTTCTGTTTATTTGTACCTTTTTTTCTCTTTAAGGAGTGATTTGTAGTTTCCTTTGTATATGCGTTTTTTTATTTTAGTTACTTCAATTTTAGATACTTTATTTTCTTAGGCACAATTGTGAATGAGATTGATTTCTTTATTCTATCTCTCTTCTTTCATTATTTTATGTGTAGGGAAGCCATAACAAAATTCTGTTAATTTTGTAGCCTAACAGTTTGCTATACAAATCTATTGTGTCTAGGAGGTTTTTGGCTAGAGTTCGTTTCTTGGGTTTTCTAAATACAATATCATATCATCTACAAGAAAATGAAAGTTTGACTCATTCCTTTTCTATCAGGGTGTCCTTGATATTTAATTTCCATGCCTAATTGCTATGGCAAGTACTTCCAATACTATATTGAAAAGATGTGATGAGAGCAGGCAATCTTGTTTTGTGCCTGATCTTAGAGTAAGAGCTTTAGTTTATTCCCCTTTCAGCAAAATATTTCTTCTGTGCTTGTGGTAAATGGATTTGACTCCGTTGAGGGAAGTTCTTCCATTCCAGTTTTATTGAGTTTTTATCATGAATTGGTGATAGATCTTCTCATATATTTTCATCTATTGATATGATCACCTGATTTTTATTTTGTCTAATATTGATATGGCATAAAACACAGAAAATATATAACATGTTATTAAGTTAGTTAAAAAGTAATAATGAGGAAGCCAGAGTGGTAGCACAGTGACAAGGCATTTGCCTTGCATGTGGCTGAACTAGGATGGACCTGGGTTCAATCCCCAACATCCTATATGGTCTCCTGAGCCAGGAGTGATACCTTTTTTATTTCCCAAATAGCATTCTTATTTAAACATCTTTATTATAGACAAGATTGTAATTGAATTTCAGTCATATAAAGAATACTCTCCTTCACTAGTGCAACATTCTCATCACCAATGCCCCCAATCTTGCCTGTATTTGAGATAGGCATTCTACTTCTCTCACTCATTGACATTGTCACTATACTAGTCAGTGTACTAAAGTTATTTCTCTAACTGCACTCACCACTCTTTGTGGTGAGCTTTATATCATGAGCCAGTCCTTCCAGCACTCATCTCTATTGTCTCTGGGCATTATTATAATACTGAGTGCAGAGCCAGGAGTAACCCCTGAGCACTGTCAGTGTAGCCTCAAAACACCCAAAAAAGTAATAAGTAAATGTTATAACCATATGCTATACTGCGTTTATCAAATCATACATGAAGTGTTTCATTTAACTATAGGTGCTTTATTCAAAATTAATGAATAATAAAATATATATAAATAAATATGACAAAACATGGTTAAGATCTAAAAATCAAATCGTTAGGAATAATTAAAATGTTTAACTAGAGCAAACACCTATCCTCTATGATCTAATCAAAGTATGTAGAAAAGTATATAGAAACAAATTCCATATATTTAAGTATAAATTTTAGCTTCTGGGTATGTTAAAGAATAAATCTTATTTATTTTAAGAAAATTAAAAACAGGGCTTAAGTAGTTGTAATGAAAAAATCCCTACTCCACTATAATTTTTAGGGTAAATTATTTTTCAAAAGAATTAGAAAATATGGGGTCCAGGGTCTGGAGCAATAGCGCACAGTCTACCCGATTTATTCTTCAGCATCCTAGATTGTCTCTGAAGCCTGCCAGAAATAATTTCTGAGTATAGAACCAGGAGTGACTCCTCAGCCCAACAGATGTGCTCCTCCCCCAAAACAAACAAACAAAAATAAGATTTAGAAAATCAGCCTCAATTGAAGACAATGTGGAGGCTTCTCAAATAATTCGGACCCGATCTTGCATTTAATTGAGCAATTTCACTTCTTGGTACTTACTTCAAGGGCCCAAAATTCCATTTCAAATTTTTTCCACATTTATATTAATAGCAGTGCTATTCACAATCATCAAGATTTGAAAACAAAGTAAGTACCTTAGAACAGATGAGTAGATACAAAAATTTTAGCATATATACACAAAGTAATACTACTCTGTTGTAAGAAAAGACCATTCATGTAATTCACCACTCTGTGGAGGGACCTACACAGTATTTACTACATTAAGTCAGTCAAAGTTGGTAAAGGGATAAATGCAGAATCTCTTTTTCATAAATGGGGTAAAAGTAGATATAGTCAGGGAATAAAAATGGCCAATTGCAGCAGAACCTGAGATTGGCCTATATAACTGTGCCTATAAATATGGACAGTGGAGGGGTCAGGGAGGATCTAGAAGATCTTGACATTGTGGAAGGACACTGACATTCTAATACTTGGTGTGGTTTCAGAACATCCTTTGAGTGATACATTAAATGTGTTGCAAATCATGTTGTTACCATAAAAATTAGGGCAAAAAAATCCAGAGCATAACTCAACTTCTGGTAATGAAGATTTCATAAATACTTATCATTTCTTCCTATCTCTTGCTCTCAGAAGCCACCACATGTTTTCTTTATCTCTTTGAGACTGCTACATTTGTCTCTACAGATTAGATTGATTACTGGAATTTCTGATTTCTTTGACTATATAATTTAAGCTTATTTATGTCCTGAGTTTTTATAGCAAAAAACCTAAAGCTATCTCTATACTATCTAAACATTTCAGAAATCAACAGTATCTCTCTGCCACTTCAGAGTTTTATGATTCAAATTCTTTTAATAAGGTTGTTATACTTACTTTTGAGTTGGTTTCCAAATTTCATTTTAATTTATCATGCTAAAAGGGTTTGCTCTGCCAGTTGCTAGTACAGTCAATGGCTAACACAGAGGACAGATTGTTTTTGAGGGGTGTGTGAGAAAACAATCATTACAATAAACTAAGAGTGAATTCCATTAGACTAGAAGTAAAATGGAGAACAAAGAACCTCATCTAGGCATTTACATTCAGTTTAACTATAAAATATTTCCAACACTTAGACTTTGATCATGTAAATTTCATCATATGTATCAAACTTGATGAGGAGTTTTTCAAATAAATCATTGAGACCATTGTGAATTACAAGTCCTTCATAGTTGCATTTCAGGCATATAGTGACAGTGAATTAAAGCCATTCCAATCACTAATATCAACCTCCCTCCACCAAAGTTCCATGGGGAGATTTTTGCCAGTTCCATCACACCAAGAAATTGACTATATTCCAATTTGCCTTCCTGTCATACTGTTTGTTATGGTATACATCCCAATGCTCAAGGAAAAAATACAATGTTAACTTTTGAATCTAACCTTTCTTTCACTTCTCAAAATAAGTTTACTAAAAATTGAAAACACATTCTTGACAATTCTATCTTATAAATAACCCATTGTTTCACATTTTTATGTCCGATATATTTCCCTAGTTCTGAGTACCTTTGCCTCACACACAAAATATTTCATGTGTCTCCATTACTGTCTTCCACGGTCATCCTAATTCCATTTTCTATAATGCAGCTTAAGCAATTTATCCAGTTTTGATCACATTGTCCCCTGTTTAAATAAATTCTTACCAATCTTTAGGTTCAAAATCAATTATCCTAAAAGAAACCACACAGAGTCTTTCAAACTCTACTATCATGATAAATTTTGTTCCTGTTCTCAAAGTTCCAAACAGTTTAACTTCAAGTATGGAAATATACTACTTTTTCTAGCTCCCTAAAAACTTCGAACAAGCTATTTCCTGTGTTAGGTACACTTCATTCTACTACCCTTGGGCTAGATAATTCAACTCAGCCTTGACATTTTAAATTATGCCTTCAGAGAGGTGACCCTTCTTAAATGCTGAATGTCCCATAGTACACTATTGCTGTTCTTTTGCAACATATAATATAACTGAATTCATTAATTTAATGCTTGTCTTTCAATAAAAGATCAAAAAGGGCTAATTCCTTTAAGGCAAGGACAGTGCTCGACTAAATATCAGTTCATAAATATTTGTAAAGTAAATGAGCTAATTGAAAATTTAGGTCTAATATTTGGCATTCTAAATATATAATAATTTTTTTTACATTTTGAAGTATATACAAATTTTATTCTTCCTCAAAATTTTCAACATAATGAAGAAAAAATATTTTTTTGAAAATCTCTAAAATAATTTTTTTGAAAATTTCTAAAGTTTCAGGAGAAACTGTTTTGTTTTTATCTTTGGGTCACACATGCAGCATTCAGGAATTTCTCCTGGCTCTACACTCAGAAATCACTACTGGCAGGCTCAGGGGACCATATGGGATGACAGGATTTGAACCACTGTCTTTCTGCAGATAAGGCAAATGCCTTACCTCCATGCTATCTCTCTGGCCCCAGGAGAAACTTTTTAAGTACTAGATTATTTTTCTATTGAACAGTAAAATTTTTAGGTAAGTTAGAATTGAACTAATTAATCATTAATATAAATACATGTAATACAAGTGAGAAAAATGAATTTAATTATCTAAAATTATTTTAAAATTTTTATTTTTAATAACTTTATAAATTAAGTGACTAATATAATCTAGAAATTAACCTAGATATTCTAGAAATAGGGTAAAAAATAAAAAACAAGCATTGTCCTTATGGAGTTTATGTATTAATACTGTAAGGTGGTTAACCAAGCACTCAAAGATAGGGGAAATGAAAACACTAAGATTTTTGCCCATGCTTGACCAAATATTTCTGATGTTAACCTATACAACAATTGTTCTTTTTCTTTCTCTCTATATAAGATAGACATATACATCATATATAGGTGATATTTTATATCTTAGCTATATATCTTATTATATCTTATATATTATATAAGTCATATAAATTATATTAAATAGGATAGTACCCTAGATGCTGCATAATATAATATAACATAATATAACAATATAAAATAAAATTATAACATCATATAATAGACTTCAATATAAGTTGAAAAGCAGGTAGATGTAATATCCTTGCAGATTTGCCCACATAATAATTTATTGTATTTTTCGTATCATACTATGCACTTTTTGCCCCAAAAGTGCATCTATATAGAGAATGCTACCTAGAGTTAAAGCCTGAGTGCAGGGCAGGAGAACTATGTGCATACTATAGTCAGATGTGTCTTATAGAACAAAAAATACAGTATATCTAAATGGGAAAATGTTTATTTTTTTTGTTTTGGTTTTTGGTTTTTGGTTTTTGGGCCACACCCGGTAATGCTCAGGGGTTACTCCTGGCTATGCGCTCAGAAGTCACTCCTGACTTGGGGGACCATATTGGACGCTGGGGGATAGAACCTCTGTCTGTCCTAGGCTAGCGCTGGCACTACCTCTAGCGCCACCACACAGGCCCCAGAAAATGTTTAAATATAAGTATGTTACTTGGATTTGGATAACACACATATACAAGACTAAGAGTTTCATGTATAATATAGTAAGTACTGCTGAACGTCGGCTTTAAAAGAATAAATTAATATCAGTGACTTTGCACCTTTTTATTTGCTTTTCATAATCAGTTTTTGAACCAAAGAATAATGATAATGCTGGATAGTAGAGAACATAGGAAAAGTAGGGAATTTGGCTTTCCCAAATCATGTTGGTCAAGGGGACATCTGAGACTTTAGATGCCAAGATCTACAAAGAAACCAAAGAAATTGGAATAGTACAATATCCCTTTTCATACCTTTGTTTTAATTGCAAGGCATTCTATGTTGGTATAAGTTAAACAATAGACTGCAAGAACAAAGTTCACAGCACAATAAGTGCTTCAAAATGCATGTCAATGAAAAAGGATATTGAGATACTTTGAAAATAGAGCTGCCTTTTGTCTTAAAATTGAAAGCAAATTTAACTCAGAGAAGACAATTCAGAAGATAATGGATGTCTATAACTTTAATTTAATACTTCAGCTGATAGCATTAAGGTAATGTCAATACTTTGTTCATATATCTGATCAACATATATTAGATATTTACTATGTAAAGTTTAAGACATTGATGATAAAGAATTAAAGAAAGTAAATCCTGTTCTTAAATAGAGCTCACTAGGAATATGGAAGCTTAACTTAGAGCAAATAAAACAATTATTACAATTACAATGTCAGATGATGATATTTGATTGAAGAAATATGGCCGCACAATAGAGATAATTAGAAGATATTATTTAGGATGGGATATGCCCTTCGGAATCTATAGTTTAATAGTAAGATCCAAGTGTTATTGAAAGCAAGAGATAAAGCAAGATGATAAGACTTAAAGCAGCCAGTTTAGAAGACTTTTATATTCTCTTTAAAAGTAGAAGCTAAGGTTTAATGAAGGTATCAGTCAGGTGTGAGTAGGAATTTAACTGGGTAAGTACAATGGTTAATCATTCTTCTTTATACATCACATGTTCTAAAAGTTCTGTTCTTCCTATGTTTGTGAGTGAAGTTTCAGAGGAACACTTTCTTAGATGATTATTGGAATATTCAGAGTCCATACTGTATAGTTAGGAAAATATGGGTGTGACTGGAACTCAAGTTTTAACTTGAGTAAGCTAGAGTATTTTCACGGATAACTTTGTTCAAGGTTTTGCTTAAGTAATTAACCAAAAAGTACATATCTTTAAAAAAAATTGCCTCACTATTAGAACAGTCCAACCTATCTACTTAGAAATGTCACATAACTGTTAAGGTGACATTTATGTAAGATAGAATGAGACAGGAGAAGCAATTTTAGAGAGAGCTTTGGAGAGGAAATAGATATGACATTGTGTGGGTAGGAACAAAAACAATAGGAGGTGGACAAATGCATCAAATTATGAATAAAGAAAGAAGATAAAGAGAGGTGATGGGGCCCGGGAGATAGCATGGAGGTAAGGCGTTTGCCTTTCATGCAAAAGGTCATCGGTTCGAATCCCGGTGCCCCATATGGTCCCCCGTGCCTGCCAGGAGCAATTTCTGAGCATGGAGCCAGGAATAACCCCTGAGCACTGCCGGGTGTGACCCAAAAACCAAAAAAAAAAAAAAAAAAAAAAAAAAAAAAAAAAAAAAAAA
>PVKC010029018.1:0-15259 GCA_004027635.1 Crocidura indochinensis
GAAAATAGAGGCTTTCCATGAAGTGTCAAGGAATAATTAGCAACATGGTCAGAGTATACATGTGTGACAGACAGACTTTATGTGTTCTGATTAGTAATTTCTATAATAATCTCCCTGAAGTCTGGGCAAAGCTCTTCTAATCAACAATGTGTCAAGAGGAATGAGTATCACCCCTATGACTTTTATGTTATATAAATCCTTCCTTGCAAGCAGTTTGCTCTAGTGTTTTGTTCTCTTTGCAAAATTTAAAGAAGCAAGCTACCATGAATCCTTCCCAAAAATAAATAAATTATTCTCCAAACTGAGAAAACTTGGAAGTATATCCTTCTCTATTCAAAAGTCAAATCAGAACACATTCCAGCCAACATCCCCTTATTGAAGATTGATGATGACATCCTAAAGCAGAAAACCTTGTGAGATGTCTGCCCAGACTTTTGGATCACAGAAACTGAGATACTACGTGCATGCAATTTAAAGTTGCTAAATTTATTATAAAGTAGTAAAAAAGTTAATACAACATATAAAGTAACAAACATGCTGTCAAATTTTGAAGAAGCAAAAAAATTTCTGAAGAAACATGGCACTCCCTTTAACTTTCATTTTTTTCAAATATAAGTAGGATCCATAGTAAAAAGGTCAACCAACACATTGGCTTCACACATCAAGTGTGAAATAATTGTTTATTGCCAGACACCATAAAGCTGGTGGTATGCCATTTTTTTTTTTTTTTGGTTTTTGGGCCACTCCCGGCAGTGCTCAGGGGTTATTCCTGGCTATCTGCTCAGAAATAGCTCCTGGCAGGCACGGGGGGACCATATGGGACACCAGGATTCAAACCAACCAACTTAGGTTCTGGATCGGCTGCTTGCAAGGCAAACGTCGCTGTGCTATCTCTCCGGGCCCAGTATGCCATTTTCTTACATATACTATATCTGCCCACAAAGCTCATAGAATCAGCTACATTCATATTTGGGAAGGAAACAAGTTAAGTTGAGAACTACCCATACTACTATTTTTTTTTTTTTGCTTTGTTTTCAGTTTGGAAACAAAACCATTCAAAAGCACTCAGCATTGTTGTTCCAAGCTTACTCCTGGCTCTACATTCAGGAATTACTCCTGGTGGACTTGGGGTGGCAGCATACGAGTTAAGTGCCCTGTCATCTGTACTATAACTCTGGGCCCACTCCTTTATTTTTAAGGGTATCAATTGACTAGAGTTTAATTACAAGCTACTTTTAGATCCCTTAGAATACTGCTCTTTTCTGTCCGAGCCTTTAGCTGAGCTCAAGTTTCTTCCTCCTCTTCTTCATTTACCTAACTGCTAATTCTCCTATACTTTCAGTTTATAGTCTGCTCTCCCAGACTCATTTTCACCAATTCCCTTTGCTCTGTGATACTTTACTAACCTTAGTGTCATTCATCTAAAGAGTTCCCATTTATCTACTTGCTTGTGTATCTATCTACCCAAGTGTCTATGACCTGCTTAAAGAGATAAATGGAGGGGCCGGAGAGATAGCCCAGTGGTAGGTCATTTGCCTTGCGCATAGCCGATCCAGGACAGATGGTGGTTCGAGTCCTGGCATCCCATATGGTCCCCCTTGCTTGCCAGGAACGATTTCTGAGTGCAGACCCAGGAGTAACCCCCGAGAGCAGTCGGGTGTGACTCCCCAAAAAAAGAGATAAATGGAATCTTGGTCACCTTCATGTCCCCAATAACTGTCATAATAATTAGAACATAGTATGTGATTTTATACATATATATAATACTTTATAAAATTATTAATAATAATAATGTATCTATAAATGATGTGTATATGGTGAAAGCAACTTCCTATTGTAGAGAAACTGATATAAGGATATGACTAGTTCAGGGGGAAAAATACACCAGCATATTTCCCCAGGGAATTGTATCCATTTATAATTTTATTCCATTTAAGACAAGGATGTGCGGAGGCTTGCTTAAACCCTTAAAAAAAATCAGCAGATATTTGGTGTTCTCACAGATATAGACAGCTCTTTTGCTCCTAGTTCCCTCAGGGAGCTGCCAGAGAAAGTTTGCTCTGCCTGACTTGTCTTCTCTTCTATGTTGTCAGCTCAATTGCTTTTGAGCAGTGTTTCTGAGAGGTGGGAGAAGTAGGAAGTGGCTTTGCTGGGAAAGTAAGGCATTAATTAGTCAGAAACATTGCCCTTCCAATACTCAGGGATGGCACAAAAAAGATGCAAGTGAAGGTAAGGAGGAAGGTGAAAAGGTTCAAGCAAACCAGAGATACCCTAGGCCCATGTGGTAGGTTTCAGTGGGGCAGAAGAGAAAAAAGAAAGGCCATTAAACTCTACCTGCTATAAGACTCAGGACCTGCATGTTCTTTAGCTGAAACATAAATATAACTGAGCCCAAACCACTTTCTTCTCACTTCCAGTTGACAGATGGAGCTTTACATCATTCCAAAATAAATGCAAATACAGGCTCTACTACCAATTATTTGACCAAAGGTGGGACAACAGTCTCTCAGAAACCCACTTTTTCCTATCCAAAAATAGAAATAACATACCCGGTTCCTTTGACAGATGTTGACAAGGCCAAGTATGCACAAAAATTGATGGCTTTTCTTCAAAGTTTTCCCTACCTGTATCCCCTTTGCTTAGGATCCTCCTGACCTAAGATACTGCGTAGAAACAAGATACTACATCCATTACCACTGAGGTGAGTCAAACTTTGATGTGTAATGGGTTAAATAAAGTGTTACATAAACCTTTATTATTTTTTCTTTTTTTATAAAACGGTAAACAACAGGAGAGATACAGAGGCAAATCACAGTGTCTGCAGTGTTGATTGTTTACATATACACACAATAGCTTCTAGGAAAGTACACATATCATTTCATCTAATCCTAAACTATCAGCACTTGATTACTTTTTCCATCATACAAATACAGAAATGAAGTTCAAGTGCTCTCCCAAATATCCTAGCTAAGAAAGATGGAAAATTGATTTCTGTTCCAGAATGGGATGTTCCTATGAATACCTAGAGTTCTATGGATAACACCATAAACTGCCTATGGTAGCACCATAGACTGAACCAGGTAACACCATAGTCTCTCACCAGGCATGCTCAAACCAGTTCCCCCATCATGAATCCATCTCCTTTTCCCTTCAGTCCTAAATGGTTAGAACAATTTCACCTGCACAAAACACAAACCCAACTCAAAGCAAGCAAACAGGAAACTCACTGCTTCTGGTATATGGGATATGCAGATATGGATTTTAATGCTTTGTGGAGAGTTGAAAATATTTCATGGTCATCTACCAGCCTTTCTTCCTTAGTCTCCTTTCTTCACCAGCAAAACCTATACCTCCTCATATTCTTCATTCTTGATTAACAAAAGAATGCAAAATTTACCTTCCACATGGGAAATACCTTTGAGAATTGACTTACAGAAGGTAGGCTGAGTCACATTATTCCCTTTCTTCCTGAGGGTCTTCCTACATCAGTACCCCATCTTCCACAATTCTTCTCTGGGTAGGAAATGGGTATAAGACCCACTTTGGCCTCAGAAGTCTTTATCCACATATCAGTTTAACAGAGTGCCTATGGTCTAGAAACTATAACTATTTGCCCTAAGTCCTAAAGTTGTACTTTCTCATTTGATTTGAATAATGTACATTCATTCCCTCAGTTCAAAGCCTAGATATGAGAGAATTGTGAAGACATATACATTATAAAAACTGACAATTTTATAACAGCCCTGTTTTTTCCCCAGGGCTGACAAAGGAATTAAAACCTAAATAGTCCGTGGCACTGTAGGCCTGTGAGTTTCATTCCTTAACCATCTTTTCCTTTTAGAGAATATGCCCTTTTGCATCACAGATCACTGCCTGTGCCTATTTAGATGCCTGATATTTCAGATCAATAAAACAGAATGAGATAAGCTAAGCAACTTGCACAAAACCAAGAGTCAGATCTTGTCTAGTAGAGTGGGTGGTGTTTCATTCAGGAAGTACTCCTTAACCTTAAACAGCTTCCTCCAACCGGCCACTATTCCTACTCTCTTTATCAAATGATACATAATGAAAGAAAAAGATATGCAAAGGAAAAAAATACCTCTTGTGTGACTGTTGTGCATATACCAAAAAGTAAAATACAAATCAACTTTCACTTTGTTTTGTAGTTATGGATATTTTCCTTGAGCCATCTGTACCCCTCTTTCCTACTTGTCACCATTCTCTTCACTGCCCTTTTTCTCCTTTCCTGTTTCTCCACATCTCTCTTACATGAAGACACATTAAACTCACTTTGTGTTTCATATTTTGAGAATAGTTTCTTCCAAGAAAGGGGACAAAGCCATGCTAAAGAACATAAATATCACCACATGGTGAAAATTTGTCCTTAATTCCCTTTACAGTCTCTTTGTCAAACTGATCTTCCCTAAAAGGCAGAGGTATCTGCTTGGACTTGTTCCAGGCTTATTCGTTGGAGGCCCTTATACTGTATTTTTGGGAAATAAAACTTAGGAAGAGATTGCCTATAGAAAAATAGTACATCAGGTAAAGTAAGTGCTCCTTTCATAAAGCTAACCTGGATTTGCATATGGCCTACCCAGGTGTGAACCTTGGCACCTATATGTTCCCCAGTGCCTGGCCAGAAGTAATCCTTTCTCAGAGCCATCTATGAGCATCGTCTGATGTGCTCCCAAAAACAAAATGAAACAAGATCATCTAGACTTGATGTAGCAGAAAGATAATAAGATTATATCCCCTTACATGCAAATCTTGATCTGTTAGAGAGGAGAAATTTTTCACCATCCAGAAGCTGAAATTCAATGCCCTTCCCAGAAAAGGATAGACCCTAAGAGAAGGAACCACTATGAAGAGATCAATGAGATTATAAAAAGATCGTCAACATACAGCCATATCAGTCTAGGAACAAAACACACAATATAAAAATCCCCTCTGTGCTCTTAGAATCATTGCAGCACTATTCACAATAGCCAGAATCTGGAAACAACCCAGATGCCTGGCAACAGATGAGTGGCTAAAGAAACTATGGTAAATCTACATAATGGAATACTATTAACAGCTGCTAGGAAAAAATGAAGTCATGAAATTTTCTTATACATTGATAGACATGGAGACTATTATAAGTTAAGTGAAATGACTCAGAGGAAGAGGTATAGACATAGAATAGTTTCACTCATCTGTGAGATATAAGAATAAAAGATAGTATGTAATAATATCCAGAGACAATAAAGATGAGGGTCAGGAAGACCAGTTCATGATATGAAGCTTGACACAAAGAGTTGTGAATGCAGTTAGGGTAGTGAACAATTACTCCACTGTGACAATGATAGCTGGAACTGATCACTCTGGACAAGAACTAGGTGCTTAAAGTGGATAAAGTGATATGCATGATATCCCTTTATTACCAATAGTGTAGAACACAGGTCAAAAAGAAAAGAAAAGAGGGGGTGTGTAAAATGCAGACTGAAAGTGGGAGAGGATGGGATGTTAATTAGGGAGATTGGTGGTGGAAAATGTGCACTGATGAAGAGTGGTGCATATTGTATGACTGGAACATAACATGAATAATTTTATAACCACGGTTCTTAAAATAATCATCTAGTAAAAAATTAAAAGCCTATATCACATAGTTGATATAGTTGATATATTTATTTCACAAAAATTTAAAACTTAGGGGCCAGAGAGATAGCACAGTGGCGTTTGCCTTGCAAACAGCCTATCCAGAACCTAAGGTGGTTGGTTCAAATCCCAGCGTCCCATATGGTCCCCCGTGCCTGGCAGGAGCTATTTCTGAGCAGATGGCCAGGAGTAACCCCTGAGCACCGCCTGGTGTGGCCCAAAAACAAAAAAAAATTAAAACTTAAAAAAAAACATACATTTGTTTAACTGTAAGTAGAAGTAAAGTTATTTTAAAAAATAAAATAATGAAAGAAAAAGAACAGAATAAAGGTATACAGTAATAATTTGAAAATTATTGTATTGTCCAATAAGGTCATTAAGTCATTATTAGCAGAAGCTTAAGTAAACTCATAACTATTGTTGCTAATTGGCCGTTCTGTTACTTCATTTATTTCTGAACATTAGTGGCATCAGATACACATTGGTGTCTAAATTGGTGAATTCCTAAAGGAATGACAGTATTAAACAAAAATGGGTTGTCACACAGCTGCATATGCAGGAATTCCAATTACTGTTGCTGATACTGCAACTTTGTGGGGTGTGTTTTCAGCTGCCAGGGCTTCTGAAAGTACAAGAAGATGGGGGAGGGTGCTTAAACTCATTTCAAAAAGAGTACTGATGTTATCAGCCCAAATACCCGCAAAACTAGAGTATGGTCAGATGAGTTTCTCTGCAGAGAGCTGTAGAGGAGTGGTGAAGTAGGGCCCTTGGTAAAGCAGCAATTCTGGCTAATGGGTACAGCAGGCCTGACTTTGATAGGGTGGGAGCTTGACCCACATTCTCTTCCCAAGATTGCCAACTTGGGAAGTGTGGCCAGTGTACCCATAATTTTCATGGCTTTGTTTCCAACTCTTGTATGGAGTTGACCGGGTGTAGCTTACAGGTTTCATGGCAATTTGCAAAGATACTTGTAAAAGGTAATTTCTGTGAAACACAATTTACTAAAACACAATTGGAAAAGGTAATCTTGACCCTGAAGACGGCTCAGAGAACTACAGCACATGTTTCGCATACATTAGCTACCTGGATCTCATCCCTGGCTTCACGAAGCACCCCATGAGCACTGCAGTGTGGGGCATCTAAAATAAAACAAACCCCATGGTAGAGCTGTCTAGTATATATGTTTCTGCTTTCTACCTCACAAAAAGGACAGGATCCTTATCTAATGAAATGTAGTGAGTTGTTCTACCCAGACTTCTAAAATCTTTTCTACAAGGCACTGTGCTTTTTTGTTCAAAACAGTAAATCTGAAACTTTTCACAAGTGGATTCACTTTAGAACACAGAATTTCTTTTGTTCGCTTTGATTTGGTTTAGGTTTTCTTTGTTCTGCTTTGTTTTGCACTGGTGGTCACATTCAGCAGTTCCCAGGACTTGACTCTATCTGTGCTCAGGGAACATTCCTGGAGTGCTCACCATATAGACCTGCATTCCCCACCCTCTGTACTGCATCTCTAGGCCCTGGGCATAGAATTTATTTTTCCTGTTTGCCAGGACATTGAGGGTGCCTGGAATGTATATCTCGCTTCAGTACCTGGTCTGGGAGTGACCTTCTGGGCACAACTTAAAGCCAGAGATGCCTTTGGTTTCTTTCCACTTCTAAATCCTGCTTTCGCCCTTATTCTCTCACTGCTTTTCCTAAGAATTTTTTAATTGATGCCTTCAAAGGAATTTTCTTTTTTTTCTCTACTCCCCTTCAAAGGAATTTTCATTTCTAGGTCTATAATCTGGGGACCTGACTCCCAGGACATGCTGCATAAGCACCAGTAGTACCTTCCCAGTAGGTGATGATCATCTATACTGAATGTTTTCCAAATCAGATCCTCTGATTTTTCCTACCCAGATCTTCTGGCTTTCTGTCAAATTACATGCTCTTCAAATAAAATGGTGAAAAAAAAAATCACTCTCCAACAGAACTTGCGTACAGGAAAATTCCACTGAGTTCTAGATCTCTATCTACCCATATAGCCTTATATACAATGTCCTCTATATCTCTCAGAAATTCTTAGTTTAAATTCTCTCAAATTTCACTTCTATTATTTGTTTCTCCCTGAAACGTTTTTGCCACCAAAATTTGGATAGCTGTTCCATAAGACATCCTAGTTGATTCCCAAAGAATATTTTGAGCTTGTTATATAAAAGAAATTCATTTCCTTTGCTTAAATAAATTTTGTTGAGATAGCATTGCTTTTTCATATTTTATTCATATCAGATGTGCATTATTGTAATATGGCATTTTCATATACCACACCATAATCACCACCAGAAATCTAGTTTCCATCTATCACTAACTACTTGACTCCTTTGATATGTTTCATCACCACTTTTCCTTTGGTAATAACTGGTATGACTCAATCTAGAAGTTTATTCTTTACAAATTTTGATATTAAGGACAACAGGAATAGATCTTGAAGAAATTACACTAAATGAAATAATTCTTATTTGTTAAAAAAACAAACATGAGATTACTCCACTCTAATAAAGAAATGAAAAAATAGGGCTGGAGCGATAGCACAGTAGTAGGGCATTTGTCTTGACGGGGCTGACCCAGGATGGACCTCAATTCAATCCCCGGCATCACATATGGTCCCTCAAGCCAGGAGCGATTTCTCAGTGGATAGCCAGGAGTAATCCTTGAGCATCACTGGGTGTGGTTCAAAAATAAAAAAAAAAGAAAAGAAAAAATGATTGCTATTAATTTGAATAACGTGTCCGTTTTTATATTAAAAAAAAAAGAAAATTCCACAATCTCAGGGGCTTGAGGGGAAAAGAGACTAGATGTGATATTGAGGCTCTCCAGTGACTTATGGGAAATGAAGAGAAAGACAGCAGTTTCAAGAAGAAAATCTCCAGGTTCACTCTTCCCACCTCTGTCACCTGAAGAATGCTTAGGAGATTTAAGACTGATAAAGTCTGCTGTGAGCATTCCTCTTTTCAGGAAAGGGAAATCAGTCCTATATTTTACTTAAGCTTTTCAGGCCTATTGCCATTGCTCTCAGTAAAGAATTTCATAAAAAACATTATTGTAATAATACACGGAGACAATAGAAGTGAGGGCAGGAAGAATTGGCCCACAATATGAAGCTTACCACAGAGAATGGTGAGTTCAGTTAGAGAAATAACTGCACTGACAACTATCATGACAATGGTAGTGCAAAAAGTAGAATACCTGTCTCAAATACAAACAGGGAGTGAGGAAGGAGGGAAATGGGGCATTTGTGGTGGGAGGTTAGTACTGGTGTGTGTGTGGGGAGGGGGGTTAATAACTAAAGCTTGCAATCTTGTTGCTTAAATAAAGATATTTTTAAAAAGAATTTCAGGATGTAAGAGTGATATGTAATGAGTTTATTGAGAAATAAAGGCAGTTTGGGGGAGAGTAAGATACATGGTCAAGAGAGATATATGGTCAGATTTCTCTAGAGTAGAGAGAGCCTCTCAGTACACATCTCAGCATTAAAGTCTGAAACTGCACAAACTGCACATCTCAAGAGAAGAGATGTGAATGACAATTATGTGTAGGCACTGTGTGCATGGGCTGGCAACACATAATATGTTCTTCCTTTATTCCAAAGTGGCTTTTATAGGGTTTTTCCCAATCTACCCAGGTGATACTTTCTACCTAGTTGAGTGTCATGCTAGGATGGTTGCTTGGTTAATGGTTTTCTTTGATCTACCTTTCCTTGCCTTTGTTTCCTGTTAGAGTTTGGAGTGGGGGGTTGGGGATCTAAGCCTTCTGTGGGTCTACAGTGGCATCGTGTTTTTTTCCTGTGACCACAATACGGTAGGTCCTGGCAGTTTGAGAGCTGTTGGTATTATTACTTTTGAAGAACTCATCAACTCATTGCCATAGGGAACTCCTTCCCTATCTGCCTGTATACACAACATATAATGCCATAGTGAAAGTGAAAGATTTTAGGGCTATCAAGATTTAAGAAATTGTCTTACATCAACCATCTTATCAGAAAGTTTTGCTAGGACTGAGAGTCAGTAGTGATGCCACCCTTTCCTCTTAGAATAAAGGTGAAAGGGTGAGTTGTTAGCTGGGTCCAATGACAAAGATTTGTACTGAAGGGAGCAAACTCAAAAAGACTTAGACAACAAGAAAGATATATTCATTTGTATCACTAGTCCCAACAATTTTCCAGGATTGCATAGTCAGCACCCAATGACTTATCGGGGACTCAAAGACTCCTCATATTTTTAGATTGTTATCTTCATGCTGAAGACATTCTGCTCAAACTAGTTACCTTCATGGTACAAGACAATTTCAACATAATTAGTTAAAATGCAATAATTAGGGAAATGCAAATAAACAACACAATAAAATACTCATATAGGCTCTCAAATTGGGGGGGAGGGAATTCTGAAAATTGACCATATCAATGGGTGGTGAGGATATGATGGAACTCTAACATAGTATTTAGGGAAATGTAAAATGCAATGATTTTATGCAACAATTGGCAGTTTTATAGAAATCCAAATATATACTCATGAAATGACTTAGTCCACTTTTATAATTTTACCCAAACCAACTAAAAGGTTATGTTTGTACAAAGATTTTTATATAAATATTTAAGGAAGATTTACTGATAATAGATGATAATTTGAAATAGCCCAAATGTTCATAGACAAGTGAATATAAATAGATTTTGGTGCATTCATAGAGGTTAATATCTTCAGCAATAAATAGAAATTAGCTACTGAGTCAAAAGATAAATCTAAAAGTACTATACTATGTGCAAGAATTCAGGCAAGAATGAATACATACTGTTTGATTTGTTTATACAAAAATCAAGGTAATGAAAACAAATGTATAGTAATAGAAATTATGCCAGTGGTTGTCAGGGATACTTTTGAGGATAATTAATATGTTTATTATTGATTATTGTAATAAATATGTTCAGTTTTCATGTTAAATATGCCTCAATAATATTTTTAACTTACATTTTTATTTCTTTTATTTCTGTTTTTAAACACTGTGATTAAAAACATCATTGCAGTTTGGTTTCAGTCATTCAAAGAATACCCCCCTTCACCAGTGCAACATTCCTACCACCAATGCCCCCTATCTCCCTCCTCCCCAACCCCTCCCTGCCTGTATTAGAAACATTCTCATTAACATTGTCATGTCACTGATCTATGGGTTTTAAGACAAATAAAAGACATTATTGTTAAAATCCCCAGAGATCAGGGCTGAAAGGACCTGCTCACGATATGAAGATACAAAGAGTGATGAGTGTGTTAGAAAAATAACTATAAACAACAATCAATAATGTATTTTTAAAGAAATTATTTGAGCAACAGAGATCATAACAAAATAAAAATAGAGTCATGAGGCAGGAAAAGGTACAGTGGGTAGCGTGTTTTTTTCACAGACCCAAAATCAGGTCTGATTCCAATACCTTCTTATATGGTCCCGTGTTCACCAGAAAGAATCCCTAAGTGCCAAAAGAAAACCCTGAGTACCATTAGGTGTGGCCTGAAAACAAACAACAAATAAAAAAACATTTTAATATAAAATAAAATAATAAAAATAGAATTGTTTGACAGAGGTCAAAAATAGTTTCCTTGTATTTGAGAAAAACCTGGTGATTTATTTTGAAAAGAAAAAAGACAGCTTTTAGTATATGGTAGAATTGTGTTGATGGCAGCATTTGTGGCCTGAAACCTTATTTGTAGAGTGATTACTATATATAATCACTGTACTGGGTTTACAACAGTGAAGTCCTAAATATCAGTAGGGCAGACTGTAGCAGCAATCCAAAAAATAACACACACACTAACATCTAAAAGCATCGTAGTCTCTTGACATAAATACTGACCAATTTTATCTATGAATCTCAATTTTTCTTGTGATGAACATTCATTTTCTTTTGGAAATGCATTCTTATAATGATTATTTATTTTTATTTTTTGTCTTTTTTTGTTTTGGGGGGTCACACCCAGTGTCATTCAGGGGTTACCTTCTGGCTCTATGTTCAGAAATCACTTCTGCAGGCTCCGGGATGCCTTTTGGGATGCCAGGAATTGAACCTGGTTTGGTCCCAAGACAGCCACATGCAAGGCAGATGCCTTACCAGCAGTGCTATTGCTCTGACTCTTATAATGATCTTTTATTGATTAAACTACAGTCAGATCACTGAAGAAATTCTGGTTCTTCATATAATAAATTAATTTTAAAGAGACTGAGACATTATACCCTGTCTTACCAAACACAAATAATATGGCTTCGTTTTTATATTCATCTTTATTCCTTTTACTAGATTTGGGGAAAACAAGTTTCAGATATGTCGATTCCAATCCATCTCAACAATAATAACTTCATTATTCTATTTTTGGACTTGGTTTTGTATTTTGTTTTGGTTTATTTTATTTTGCTGGGGGGATTTTGTTTGTGTTTGTTTTTGCCATGCCAGGGTTGGAACCCAGAGCATCACATAAGCACTCTACAGCTGAACTACATCTTCCTTATAATCTAGAAAGATAACAAACCTTTCTGATGCTCAATTTTTCTATGTATATAAAAGATATAATACATGAGTTTTAGAATTAATATGAGAATTAATAATATGAAGATGGATAAGCAATAATGCATGTGAAGAACCAAGTAGTTTACACATAGTAATTTCTCAGTAAACTGAAGCTGTCACTATGATGATACCAATTCAAATCCAAGTTTTCTGTTTCTTTAACATTGTCTTTGGGCAATGGTCATGCCATTTCTTCACTTGGAATGTGAGAATCACCATATTTATTTCATAGGCCATTTGTTAGAATATTAAACATTTACATCATGGCACAGAATGAATATTAAGTTGATAAACAAAGAACTTGAGAAAAAAAGCATTCTTTGACTTCAAGGACTTTAGAAAGAATAAGTAGCAAATTATGACATCTGATAAAGGAAGTCTGCAGGTTATGAAAGCACAGAGACCTGTTTTGCTACCAGTCTGGCAAAAATATTAAAAACTAAAGAGAAATCAAAAGGAGTTTTCAAGAAGGGCTACTATGTCAAGTGTGAAAGAATTCACAGGATTTATCCATGAATCAGAAGACAAGAAACTTTTTTAGGTAAATGATTGGTAAGAACTGATTCTATTAAAGAACTGCAGGTTGTTTGACCACAGATGATAGCAAGATCCTTCCCATCCCTTCTCTCCATGGTGAGACCTGTCCTGCCAGCTTTTAGCACAGAGACATGCTTGGGGCAGAAGTTGGTCCTGTCATTTTGTTTCTGGCATGACCCACATGTAATAGTTCTTTGCATATGACATTCCTTCTCCTGTCAGACCCTCTACAGTGACTCCCTGCCTCCGGCTCTGACACAGCCTGGTGACAATTACAGGGTAAGAGACTCCTCACCACAGAGCTTTCAGATTGCAGCTATTATCCTTGTAGAACATTTATATTTCCCTTTGTATTATTCAGCCTTATGACTTCCCTCTCCTGATTAGTCAGAGTGTATTTCTGTTGAATAGTCCAGGGCAGGATAAAGCTTCTGGATGGCTTCATTCTGCTCCCTCTCAGACCTCTTTGTTTTGCTGTCCCCTGTTACCCAATCATACCGCCCCCTCCAGATGGCTTATTTCCCAAGACAAATTGGGAAGGAGAGGCAGGAAACTTATGGAGCCCCTGTATGTGCTGGTATTGGCATGTTTGTGACAATTTGTTACACAGCAAGAAAAAGCTCTCACTAAGGTTTTAGGAAGAAATGTGCTTGATATTTAGAGAAATAAGGATCAAAGGAGCATATCATGGAAGAAGAGAAAGGAAGAAAAAGAGAGGGATAGAGTGAGATAGGAAATGAAGAGAACAGCACACATATAGAAATGGTAAGTGAAAAATAAATGTGAAAAATCACAATAAGCCAGCTCTTGTGAAGATGTTAGGCCTAGTCAATTGCCTAAACATGAATAAATATATTTGGTGGTGGGGAAAGTGCACTAAGTTTGTAGAAATCTATAAATGTTAACTACAGAACAAAATCAACTCACAATAAGAAAATTTTAAGAATTTTAAGGGTCAATATTCAAAATATATAAAGCATCCTGAAATTAAGAAAATATAAGTACAATCATAAATAATTTAAGTTCCTTAAGGTGACGAGTGAGGAATTTGATTTGTGCATGCCATAATCCTATGGGGTTGGGTGAAGTATGTTTAGAGCAGGGCCACCACAGAAAATAATCCACACCAGACTGAAAAGAGATAGAACACAGGTCTGGGGACTTTTCCACCATGTGGAACAAGAGGCAGAGGCGAGCTGGGACTGCAATATTTATTGGGAAAATAGGACCACGCCATGAGCGGGGATGGGGATTAAGGTAAAGAATCTATCTAGAAGCTCTTCCCACCCAGGTGGGTCTTTGACATATTCATAATAATATGTCAAACAATAACAATCAACAAGGTCATGACTGTTAAGGGTGAAGGCAAATTGACCCAACAGATTTATATTGTTATTAAAGAGCAGTTTGTCTACTATGTAAAGAAGGTATTCTAGAAAGCAGCATAGGCAGACAGGAATTAGTGGAACTCTATTGTAAGAATTCAAGGGAGGAGAGATAGTCAGCAGATAATGTTTTGCATAAAACTAACTGAGGTCAGTACCTGACATTATATATGGTCCCTCTACCAGGACTGATCCCTGAGCACAAAGACTGGAATATGCCCTCCCTAGGTGTGATGCAATCCCTCCTGTCCACCACCACTATCACCACCACCAAACAAACAAACAAAAAAAAGCAAAAAATAAAATTATGAAGGGATTAGTGATGGAATTGGAGATGGGCATTCAAACAGCAGGATGGAAAAGAAGTGGGTTATCTCAGAATCCCTCTCAGTGAAAACACAGTTCTCACCAAGAGGCTGGATGTGGGAGTAACAGCTAGGATAAATTAAATATGATTCCTGAGACTTGGACTAGAGCAAATGGGAAGAAAATGTTTCATTTTCAAACATGGCGAAATTCAGAAGTGACATAATAAATTGAAAGCTTAGCTATTTTTTACGTATTAATTTGAAATGCCCATTAGTCATCTAAGTGGAGATGTCAAGTTGCAGGATGTATGAGTCTACAGCTTCAGGACGTTAGTGCTAGAGATATAAATTTGGAAGTCATTATCACGAAGATGGTATTTAAAGCCCTAAGGTGGTTGAGGTCACCTAAGGAGATATGTAAGTAAAGAAGCAAAGGTAACACAGAACTGATTCCTGAAGTGGTCTAACATGGAGATACAGAGCAAAGAAGGGACATCAAGCAGGAAAAAACTTAGTGGGAAATACTTCAAAGGGAAGAGTAGGAACTGAGAATGCTGTGTGAGTAAAACTCAAAGGAATATCACCTTGCTTAAATAACTACTGTGTGCAGTAGTCTGGAAATAAATCCAGGTGACTCAAGAAAACCTTAAATTGACCATCCCAAAGGTTGATGATGACCTGAAGGAGAAGGAGATTTCTGAACAATAGCGCATACTCAGATATATTGAGAGGCAGAAAAGGAAATGGGAGAAGACAAAGGAAAATGGAAGCACAGCAGTGGTCCAGAGGATAAGATGCCTGCCTTC
>PVKC010029019.1:0-15451 GCA_004027635.1 Crocidura indochinensis
TCACTTTTATGTTGTACTTAAAACAAGTGCATGAGGATGTAATGCTCAAATGGAAGTTGTCATGAACACCTGAGGCCTCACAATATAGTGAAGAGAAGAAAGAAATTGAGGGCGGTAGGAGAAAGACACATATAAAATGACAGGAGATAAAGGCTAAAGGGTCTCAGGTACATTGTTGATGTTAAAAAAGGAAGAACTCAACATCCAAGTCTGATGCAACAATGAAATCATGAGACCCCATATTTTAAGAACAAAACTAATAGGCACTTATTTTGGCAGGCTGTGGGGTGGTGGTAGTGCTGGCATGTGATGGATTCGGGGAATATTGATGGAAGAAGGTTGACACTGACAGTGGGATTAGTTCTAAAACATTGTATGTCTGAACCTAGTTATGATAACTTTATAAATAATGATTCAAATAAAATGTTTAAAATGTATTTGAGATATTTATTTTTAGATTATCACCAAGTTTTCAATTTTGCTTCCAAAATTTCAATTTTCATGCCAATCCACAGAGAATAGAAATGTTTAGTAATAAAATTGATGACTGGCATAAAATCATCTTATTACACCTGGTATTATAAATCAAGCAGATTGTTAGAAATCAAAGTTTTTATATTCTGATATATTTTATTTCTCTGCAGTAGTTATTTTCAATAACATAGATGAGATAGTTCATTTTCTTTTAAAGGTTATACTTTATGCTAATCTCTCGGTCTCTTTGGGTAAAAGGCAATTTGAAAACTAATTTTATTCATTTTTTACAAAGAAGAAAGAATGTAAGCAATTTAAAATTTCTACAATAAATCATCAATCCCATAAATTAAAGTTTATTATTTTAATGTTGCCAGAGTAGCATGCTAAATATTTTGAAGTTTTATAAAGTAGTTGCATTATAAACTATTGAAAAATATTTTATGTCAATGTAAAATATAGTAAGTATAAAGTGAAATTTATATTTATAGTACTTTGGAATTTATGTTTATTTGGAAATTATGTTTCTGTTGGTATTTCAGTGCTACAACATGTAAAGTAGGTTATGGATTTACACTAACTTACATTTTAATTTTAATAACATGATAATATACTGGTCTTTATATTTTGTGGAGTTGAAAGGAATTCACTATAGTGAACAAAGTTCGCATTAAATATACTCTATGTCAAATATTCTTCTGTTAAAATAATTTTGAACATATCTAATTCTTTTGAAGAAAATATCTTAACATGATAAATCCTAAAATTTAGTTTTAAAAAATCCTAGATAATGTTTTACATAAAATACAATCACAAAGTGTTCTTCTTAAAAATGTACACAAATTTTTCTTTTAGACACCTATCATTCTTGAGAGCACAAAACAAGATATCTGACTCCTAATCTTGAGTATTGTAAGGATATCTTTATAAAAGTTGTTGTGTATAGTTTATAATTATTTATTGACTGTGCTCAATGTTACTTTTTTAAGAAATACTGTTACTTTAAATAAAATTTTTTACTTTAATAAGAAATATGCTGAATTAGTATCACTTTCTAGAATGTAGTTAGTAAATAAAAACTGTATATCTAACATATGCACATGAATGTGATTTTGCACATACTATGCACAGTTAACTTTATTTTCATATATGGGGGAAAAATCTCCACAAGTGAAAATCAACAGAATATTGAGATAAGAATGTGATTTATATCGCAGTATCAAATCATATCCATATAAACCAATAATAACCAAGCAATAATTTTATGTTATTTATTCCTAGTTTATAAAATCTACATATTAATATAAATATTGAGGTTGGAGTATGATAAATATAATTGCTTTGAACGTTATAGTTTTTGGATCTCAGCAGTCTTCTCAAGCTTTTAGCAGCAGCCAACAGATGCTCTATTTAAAGGTGTAGCATTATTCTTTCCAACAATCTTTAGGTTTCATTGAAATGCTGAAATCCAAACAATATAGATCTTTATGCTTCTTCCCAAGTCTTGGTAATTTATAACCTCTCTTATATAATACTAATTAAAGTCCTTATATTTTTATCATGTATACTTGTATATACCAAATTATTCAAATAGCAGTAATATGTGATTTGCCTGAGTTATAAGTATAGCTTCTCCACCCTTTGGGATTAGGTATGTGAAGACCTAAAATTTATATTGCATTCCTCAAAACACTTGAAGATTTAATAAGAAAAATAAGGGATAATGTATCACAATTCAGTGCTAGAGGAACTGCAATCTGATTTAAGTTTTATGAGAAAAAATATGAAGACTTTTTTAAAAGTTTAAGAAAAATGTTGGGGCCCGGGAGATAGCATGGAGGTAAGGCGTTTGCCTTTCATGCAAAAGGTCATCGGTTCGAATCCTGGTGCCCCATATGGTCCCCCGTGCCTGCCAGGAGCAATTTCTGAGCATGGAGCCAGGAGTATCCCCTGAGCACTGCCGGGTGTGACCCAAACACCAAAAAAAAAAAAAAAATGCAAAAAAAGAAAAAATGTTGCAGGGCCCCTGAGCACCGCCAGGTGTGGCCCAAAAACAAAAACAAAAACAAAATAGAAAAAAATGTTGTGGGCCAAGAGATGCACAATGGGTAGGGCATTTGTCTTGCTATCAGCTGACCTAATTACATCCCTGGCACCTCTTATGGTCACCTGAGCCTGCCAGGAGTAATTTCTGAGTGCAAAGCCAGAAATAACCCCTGAGCACCCCCAGTTTGGCCAAAAAATCAAATAAGAACAATAATTAATAATCAAATCAAAGTTTATATGACCCATTTACTCTTCTTGGCATTTACTCCAAGTCAGAGATATTAATAGAGAAAAAATACGTTTGCATTCACGTTAATTATACCACCATTTATAAGAACTACAATAAGAAGACAAATCAAATGATTCAATTATGGATGGATGGATTAGAAACTATATATATATATATATATATATATGTATATATATATATATATATATATATATATATATATAAAACGCTACAGAATTTTATTTACATGCAATGGAACACTTCTGCAATTTGAAAAGATGACATCTTGATTGTTTCATGGGTAGAATTAAATGAGGTCATATTAAATTAAATAAGTCAGAAAAATAAGGAAAGTGTAATTTGATATTTATATTTGATAAGAAATAAAGACAAAAGAAGGAAGGAAGAAAGGAGGGGATGGAGGAAGGGAAGGAAGGAAGGAGAGAGGGATAGAAAGAAGAAAGGAAATATATAGAGTGGGTAGAGGGATAAAGGGAGAGAGGGTGGGAGAGGGGGAGGAAAGAAGAAACACATATTATGGAATGATAACAAGCTCCTTGTCTTTGATTAAAGAACTGCCAAGCTGTAACAGAGGTAGTTGTAGAGTAGGGAGTTGTGAGGTCGAATATAATATTATTGATGGAGGTGGTCGGTAGTGTAGTGATTTTATACATAATAAACATTTATATTGATACTATTGTAATCAAGATATTTCAATTGCAGTGTTTTTAAAAGATTATAAGAAGGGTCAGAGAGGTTGTTCAGAAGTTTAAATACTTCTCTAAGCCAAAACTGTTTCAATCATTGGCACTAAGTATGGTCCATCAGCTACCACCAGGGGTCACTCTTGAGATAGAATCAGAAATAGCCTCAGAATACCCTAGAAATGGCCCACATACAAAAGCAAAAACAAACGAAGGAAAAATGAGTAGTAGGGAGAAAGTTTAAGGACTGGATGTGGTTCACAATAGTAAAGCACATGTTTTCATGTGCAAGAACCTGATTTGATAGCAAGCATCACAGTCACATTCAGTACTACTGGGAGGATCAATGGTTGTCCAGAGCAATCCTAGGTGAAGAATACCATGAGTGAAAACACTATTGGCTCATCAGCTTTGCTTGAATATATGGACCCTGGTACTGCCAGGTATTATGATATAACAACTAAAAAAGATAATATTATAAAAATACATAACATGGGGCCAGTGAGGTAAGATGTCTGCCTTGCAAGCACTAGTCAAGGAAGGACCATGGTTTGATCCCCCAGCGTCCCATATGGTACTCCCAAGCCAGGGGTAATTTCCGAGATATTAGCCAGGAGAAACCCCTGAGCATCAAATGGGTGTGGCCCAAAAAACAAAAAAAATTCATAACAAAATATTTTCTTTTATTATTACAAAAGAAAATAAAAGAGTTTTTGCATGTATGTGTGCATGTAAGTGTGTGTTAAGATACTTTTAGAAAGCAAAAATTAGTATAGTTTCCTTTCCAGAGACTGTAATGTGAATAAATGATGGTAGTAGCGGCCTGTTCTATATATTTTTATTTTTAACCTTGCAATCTTATTTGCTTACAAACTATATTTTATTATTAGAGATTTCCTAAGTGAACTATTTACATGAAAGTAATTCTTTTCAGAGGAAAAATATTTTTACACTGAGGAATATTGTATTAGACATTTTGCTCTAAAATGTAAATTTACCCTGCTAAGCATATAAAATATATACTTCTTAATTTGAGCAAAAATTTATACTAGACACTTTCATTTTTAGGAAGAAAATTAAAACTAAGATTCCATATAAAATGCCATACATGTTTTGATAATCATGCCTAATAAAGTGCATAGAAATGTATATTCTTATATGATAACTTCCATAATTTAACAATAATTATTCTCACATATGATGAGGATAAAAATAATACTTAAGGGTTAAAATGTCCAGAGAGGTAATAGTTTGTGGATACTTGTCTTAAATAGCTGTGGTGCTATCCCCCAAATCCCAAGAGGTATCCAGGTGAGAGCAAAGCTCAGTGTGGTGCAAAACTAAAGTAAACAAAAAAACAAAACAAAACAAAAAAACCAAAACTAATTTTATTATGGGGCCAGAGTGATAGCACAGTAGGTAGGATATTTGCCTTGCTCCCAGCCAACCCAGGTTTGATCCCTCACATCCTACAAGGTCCCCAGAGCCTGCTAGGAGTTACTTCAGAGCACAGAACCAGGAGTTACCCCTGAGTGCTGTCAGGTGTGACCCAAAAACAAAAACAAAAAACTTACTTCATTTTGAACTCATTCTGAAGCATATCTGGTCACACAAAATAGTGCATTATAAAAATTAAAAAATAGTCCAGACTTCCAGGCCGGCTCCAGAGATTGACTTAAGGATGGGGCTCAAACTCCTGTTTTTAGGGCCTGGGAGGACATTCCTCCCTTCCTGGAGGAGGATTTTTTAGCCGACATGGGCTGGCCTTTGGCAGACTTACATATGTGCCAGAGGCCTCTTGGCCCGGTCTAGGGTGGGGGGTCTCGGACCTGGGTCACCCGACCCCCCTCTTCCTCTTTCCTCTGGATCTCCAGGTGGGTTCCTAGGAGGACCTTATGGGACACCCTGGGTTTTCCCCACTTCCAGGCCAGCTCTAGAGATTGGCTTAAGGGTGGGGCTTGAACTCCTGTTCTTAGGGTCTGGGAGGACATTCCTCCCTTCCTGGAGGAGGATTTTTTAGCCCGCACTGGCTGGCCTTTGGCAGACCTCCATATGTGCCAGAGGCTCCTTGGCCTGTCCTAGGGTGGGGGGTCTCGGACCTCGGTCACCCGACCCCCCTCTCCCTCTTTCCTCCAGATCCCCAGGTGGTTTCCTGGGAGGACCTTATGGGGCACCCTGGGTTTTCCCCACTTCCAGGTCGGCTCCAGAGATTGGCTTATGTGGTGGAGTTTGATCAGGGGGGTGACAGATAGCTGTTCAGCTATACTCAAGCTGTCACTGGCAATTTCATACCAGTCTACATGTTGCAAACCGCGATGGGGCGCTAGCCCCCACGTGAACCTATACTCCTCCCAACTATCAGTACCCCAGATTTACCCTTCTTAACTTTAGTAACACACAGTTGTAATCTCAGACCAAAGACATACAGTGGATTTAACAATCCCAGAACTATTTTGAAGGACATAAGTTAAAAACATATTGGTCTACGGCCATACCACCCTGAACGCGCCGGATCTCATCTGATCTCGGAAGCTAAGCAGGGTCGGGCCTGGTTAGTACTTGGATGGGAGACCACCTGGGAATACCGGGTGCTGTAGGCTTGAGAAAAAAAAACATATTGAACACATATATCTTCTGAATATTTTATGTGTACTTTCTTTAACAGCTATAATTCTCTATATATATTCTTCTGCCATGGTGTTTCTTTCCACTTTTCATCTTGTCTTTTCTTTGTAAGCTGTTCAGTAAGGATTTTTTGTGGAAATGTCTCTCAGTTTAATGCCTATGATTGAACTATGTCATGGAGATTGCTGGTCTTGTTCCCATGCCTCCAGATGCAACAATAACGGTGCATGATCCTTGTTTGCATAGACACATTAAAATGGGAAAACAGTATACATACAGATAAGTTCTTATCTAATAGAGGTAGGAACACACAAATCTCATTACAATGTACCTTACACCCTGAACATTGATATAATGACCTGGCACAGGCCTCAGAAGAATGGGCATCCTCCATCCACACCAGAACTAGGCAAGCTATCTACGAAACATCCAAGGTCTTTTATAGCAACATCTGGAAGCAATCCTCTACCAGGAAAGACACTACCAAAAGTCTGACATCGATCTCCTTACAGGAGACTTCCGTTAACACTGAGAAGACTTGACAACAACAATGATCTGCTCTACGAGACATGGTTCTCTCTATTGCCCCTTCAGTGTGAGGTGAAACGAGAGGATGCTCTGCACCATCCTGACTGCAATATGGGATATGCAGAACCCAGGATATTTAATACAGAAGCATGATACCAATAACAGAGACTATGTGAGGAATGAAGGTGTATTCCCACTACAGATGATGACTGGGATTGGACAAACTAGTTTGCTTGGAACCTAAAGTCGGTCCTGTGCCAGGAACTTCAGGGGTAGGGTCTTCTTGTATTTAGGTCATAATTTTTCTATCCATGTCCCTTCTATTTTGGTGGGTCTATGCAAACAAATGCCACTCTAACACTGTTTTTTACTATGTTCCCTTGACTCCAATCCTTAAGAAAAACAATCCACTAAAACATTGGGGTTAACTTAAACTAGTATATATATGCATGTAACTAGATAAATGTACTTTGCCCTCAATGTTTAAGGAGTTACATAAGTCTAATGTCTTTAGATTATAATGTGTGCTGCTAAGAAATAGTATGTACTACAACTGGGGATTTAAGGGACAAAGTAATTGTATTGTAAATGGGTTCAGCTTTGTTTTTCTTAATGCTCTTTGGCTGAAAGTTCAAGGCTGGGATATCAATAATGGGACTACCGAGAATTCTGTTTATGGGTGATCGTGCTTCCACTGTTACTTTACCCTGTCCTCTTTCTTTGCATCTTTGTTGTCATAATTAAAATTAAAAAAAAAGAAAGGCAAAAAAAATAGTCCATAATAAAATTTAATTTGTAGGATCCTGCAGATATTGTAAAGGGGTTAATTAGTGTGTCATGCATGTGGCTAAG
The DNA here is from genome assembly GCA_004027635.1 of Crocidura indochinensis. Classification (NCBI taxonomy): domain Eukaryota; kingdom Metazoa; phylum Chordata; class Mammalia; order Eulipotyphla; family Soricidae; genus Crocidura; species Crocidura indochinensis. Next base: position 7,459 of record PVKC010029019.1, read on the forward strand.
CCCTATTTGATTTCTGGTAGCACATAGTCATCAACAGGTAAAGACTTGAATATTTCTGAGAACTGTCTGGTGGACACAGCATGTCAGGGTCTGAGCAAAACTATAGGTGGCAGAAGATTGAGAGATAATATAGAGGGCAGAGCATTTGCCATATTTTTCTAGACATAGATAAGTCCTTGGCACCACATATCATCCACTGAGCATGGCCAGGAGTGATCCCTGAGCCAGAAGAAAGCCCTGAGCCAGCTGAATGTGGAGAACCTAAACAAATAAATAAAAACAAGCAAAAATAAACAAAACTATCTCGGGCTCTAGCACTGAACTACCAGATCAGCTAGCTATGAATTGCTGAATGTCGGTTACTAAATTCCAGTTTAGAAAACTAACCTTTATTTTGTTTGTTAAATTTTAATCCTTTGATACTTATGTCATTAACTTATTAAAAATTCAAGTCTTACAGATAAAGTTCAAAATAGCAGTTGGATATATTCTAGCAAATGGTAATGTAGTAGCTTGACTTGATAGAATGTAAGAAACTCTTGAAACAGGAATACAACATTAATGGAACTCTCATATAACTCAAATTGAAACAGCTTATTCGCCTTCATTAAGGAGTAAGACCTGATATTATGGCAAGGATATTAAGGGTTTTTTTTAAATAATAGGAAATTTGGGAGACAAACGAAAATAAATTCAAAATTCTCTGAGGATAAAATATATGAGAAAATATTATGACATGGCCAGATTTTTACTTCTAATACTTATATTAAATTTTATAAAATTGTTGCATTCTCTAGAGAAAATATAACATTATATTATAGCATAAACACCATAAGAAAATTAATTGAACATGGAATATTCCAGATCATTTGTATCACTTAAAATAATCACTATCCTTCATGATAAAGTTAGTAATTAATAAATAGGCTAAAATAAAAGCAAAATTACTTTAGTCCCCTGAGCACATTTCTTGGGAGAGGGGGATTTCAGAATTTCATTATTGTGAGGTTCTTTTAGCAAGTCAAAGTAATTGAAAATTCCAATCAAATTATCCATATAACCTGAGATTTCATAACATTTTGACTCTAGCACCTCGCAATGTCTATGTATTTCAGCCAACTCTGGACTCAGTTTGCTCTAGCTATGCTTTGGGACTCAGTTGTTCAGAACATAAAGAGGATTAGCTAAATGCAAAGAAACTATCATAATTTTTTATTGTCTCCCTGATATGTTTTTTGTAGTATTTCAATGATTTTTAGTTACTGTAAAGATAGAGGCTGCATTATCCAGAGGTGCACAAGTGAACAATTGTTCAAGTATTATCTTTAGTAGCTTTTTTAAATTCTCAAAAGTACTCTGAATTTAACATAAATTTGTAAATGTTATACACTTAATTTGATATAAGAATATCTTAGTTTCCTACCACTCTCACATTTGTTTCTATTTTTACCAATCTCAACATGAATATGAATATAAAACAGATATAAGAACCTCAGGATGCTCCCTGCAGTATATTTATGCACAATAAAAAAGTACATGATACAAAAGTAGCAACATAACCTTCAGTACAAGCAGTCTCTGTTGTCAGAGAAAAAAAGGAAAAAAAACAAATAAAGGTGCTTTGACAGCAAAAGAATCATAGTCGTATTTCTGGCAGAATCTCTTCATGTTCTATTCCATTTATAGCCTATAATAAGAAATTCACCTTACTACTTTGTCCTAAAGGTCACACTAACAAAAAAAACCATAAGCAAAAACAGGAAATAAAATGATTTTAATTGCCATAGCAAAGTGGAACAATTTGTCTGAGCTTTTATAATTGAACTACAAAGAAACTTCATTACCTTTTTTTTCCCTCCTGGGTGCTTTATTGTTTTATATGCTTTGTGTTATTGCAAGAACCTGTTTGCCACACCAACATTCGTTGTTGGCTCTGAGTCTTAGGTTGCTTTTGTGTTTACCTGCGTAGTTGAACTTGCTAGATTGTGTTGAAGACAGCCAGTGGGGTGGGAAAGAATTGGAAAGTGGGAGAAACAGACAACTGATTCCCTATTCTTAATCTGTGACACTTATTCTTTGCACTATTAAAAATTAAACAATCTTAATACTAACAAATTGAAGTCATTTATTATTTTCTGATATCCCTCCCTTTTTCCTGAGCTAAATACATACATGCATATTACCTATTTTTTATTTAAAACCATCTCCTATTTTATATATCATTTACAATATGTATTCCAAGAAACACAAAGTGTTTTAGTAAGTTATTCTTTTAGGATTTACAAAATCCATTGAGGTAAACTGTTTTAATCTAGTTTTCTAAAAATGTAATATAAAAGATCTGTTGAATGTAATGAGGACTCTCGTCTTTTTTAAAAAAATTCAAATCATGCTTACGTTTTCTATAACTCCGAAGAATATTTCACATTAATTATGTTGTCTTGAGTTTCCTGATTTTATAAGTTCTAATGCATTAAAAGGAGTTATCATTACTTAGGCTTTATGTATTTTATTTTTAGCAGTAAAAACATTTTATAAAAAGCAAGTATGTATGAGGCCATTCTCATCGAAACTAGATAATCATTGGCCTGTGATCTGCAAGTATTACACAAAATCATGTTTCTTGTGCAAAAGTTCAGATTTGGACCTCAGTGCCAGATGCAAGTGGTCTCCTGACCCCTTTACCCCATGACTCATCTAAGATCACTGAACTAACAAAAGTAGGGGCCAAATATCCAACGTCCCCTAAAAGTTGACCTGACTGGAAAAATAATCTATTCTATGCCTCCCAACATAGCCTAATAAATCAAGTCTGATTATTGGTAAAATGATAACATTCATTTTAATTATCTGAAACATTGTAATGTTTCCTATTTAAAATATTAAATATTTCATGATAACTTGTCATAAATACTGAAAGAATCACTTTTCCTTTATATATCCTTTATATATCTTATTTCTTTTACATTGACCTTGGAAGCAATATTTAAACATCTTTCAAAGAGCTATGAAATTCAATGCAGAAGCAAACAACTGTAACTTGGGAAAATTTGATTTAAAAATTAGTATGTTTAGCTTTACTAAACATTGCATTCCAAGTTTAATATTTACAAATGTAAAAATGTGTACTGATTAAAGTTGTGGGAATTATCAAGATCACTGGATTAATTAGCAGAAAATGAAGTTAAATTAGGCATTACATATACAGTCAATAATTTATTTAGAAAAATAAGTTGCAACTAAATTCAAGGAAAGGGATTTACATATGAGGTCTTTGTCAAAAACACACTGAAAACAATTTTTCAAGTGAGCCTAAAAAACAAAGAATTCTACTGCATATGTAATGTGCTGTTATAAAAATAGTTAGGTGTAATTATCAAATATAACTGATTAATTATTATATTTCATAGGCTTATTATCAATTAACAAATGTTAATTTATATGCGTAGCAAATTAAATTGTCAACATTTTACATAGGAACACAGTTTCATATATTTACAAAAAACTAATGAGATATTCAAATCTGCAGTTATCCTAAGTTATCAGGCTTCTCAATGACAAAATAATGACTAGAATCTAAGTCTATGTGATTGTTCATACATAGAATTCTGTTGTAGACATCTTGCGTCTCAGCAATTCTCGTGGGTCATAGTCCTTTCATGGGAGAAAAATGGGTAACACGGGCAGACGAATATGAAATAATGATACCACAAGCAGTATGTGTGGGGTCAACACGTTTCTGGCAGGAGTGCGACACGTTTAATTTTTGATCAGGGGGATTTATAGGGGTAAAATTAGCCACAGGTGAAGAATATTGTAATAACAATACCTAAGCTATGGGTGTGACTAAAAATTCTAAATTACAAGAGAGAAGGTCACAACTCAAGGTAACTCTTAGCAAGCTTGCTTTAAATGCAAAATCAGGATTAGGAGAAAATAGGAAATATCTAGAAACTTGGTTTTTCTAGGCTGGACTCCTATTGTTTTTAGAGGTTAAAGGAAGGGAGGAGCCAAATCCCAAAGAAATAGTTTTCCTATTTCTAAAGGAGGGACAAAAGTCAAAATCTGTATTCTGGTTACGCCCTTAATTACCAGAAATTTCAACCGTAAAGGACAAATTTGAAAGGGAAAGAAAATTTGTCTTTGCATTTTTAGGTCTGACTAAATCCAGAAAAAGGAGTTCTCAAATATACTTTTGATGCTGTGATTTCTATGCCAAATTATTTGAAAGAGGCCAATATTTTTGCCTGGTATATACAAAGGAGAGCTAGTCAGATACTGGCTGAAAATGTAATGCCAGGCATCTCTTTGGAAATTCCTCAACCATCCACGCAGGGGAAAAAGGCGTCCACAGCGGGCCTTTGGAGGAACCCAATGGGGGTTAAATTATTTCTACCCACCAGGAAAATCTGAGGATACATCTGGTGGGCTGATCCCCCTTAAAGGCTTAGGCATGCCCTGGCAGAATTCATTACATTAGACAAGACATTTTAGAACTATTATATTTTCTTTTAGGTCATATTAATTTTTAGTCACTTACCCTTATGAATTGAAAAATATGTTATTGCTCAGTAAATTAGTCCTTGGGTATTAATATTTTAATAAATAGTCTTCCATATGACTTCAAATTATACACTAAATATAGTGAATGCTGTGCTAGAGAGATAATACAGCAAGATGACACTTGCCTTATATCTGGCCAAGAAAATTCAGTCTCTAGTTCATCATATAACCCTCCAAGAGTGATCCCTGATTCCTGGCTAAGTTCTAGGAATGATGATTTGTATTCCTGAAAAATTGTGTGAAAGCTATAAAATATATTTTAGGCATTCAAGAAAATTATTAATTAAACTATATGCAAAGTACAGAATAATTTATTTAACATATAAAACCACAATGTGTCTTCAAAGCTTTAATATTTCTCCATTAAAATTGATCACCAATTTTCTGTTTATTAAGTGTAGGTTTTTTAATTAATGACTAAATGAGACATACAAATGACCCATAAATATTCACATCGTACAGATATTACATACCAGAAAAAAAGTGAAATTGCAGAGTATTCTTATTTTGTCAATAACTATAAGATTTTTAGCTTTCTCAGCTACTTATTCAAAGTATATAATTTAAATATATATTCTGCTTAGCTGAAAATACATTGCCAAAATATTAAATAAGTTGATGATAAGAATAATTAGTAGTTTCTTTACCTAGAAAACATTAAAATACTGAGATATAAACTGGATAAACATTATTTTGCTTTTTCAATTTAATTAAAAAGTAACTTCTTGGGGTCCAGGAGATAGCATGGAGGTAAGGTGTTTGCCTTTCATGCAAAAGGTCATCGGTTCGAATCCCGGTGCCCCATATGGTCCCCCGTGCCTGCCAGGAGCAATTTCTGAGCATGGAGCCAGGAGTTACCCCTAACACTGCCGGGTGTGACCCAAAAACCAAAAAAAAAAAAAAAGTAACTTCTTATGTGGCTGAAACAATAGCGCAGTGGTAGAACGTTTGCCTTGCACGTAGCTAAGGACAGACATCTGTTCAATCCCCAGCATCCCATAGGGACCCCCAAGCCAGGAGCAAGTTCTGAGCGCATAGCAAGGACTAACCCTGGAGCATCATCTGGTGTGGTCCAAAACAAAAACAAAAGACCAACAACAACAAAAAATCACTTATTATATAAAATATTCTGTTTTTCACTATCCACAACTTGTGTAAGATAGTTTTTCTTTCACCATCTAGTTTCCCAAAGTGTCATCAATATCATTAAACTGTGTGCCTGGTGACTTTTTATTTGAACAACTATTCATTATATTTAACCTGTAATTGTTCTTTGTCTAAAAGCTTACTGTACTAACAATTGCTTAATATTTAAAACATATATTTTAAGGACAGTATATATGAATATGTAACATAAAATAGGCAAACTGCATATTGTCTGTATTTAATAGAAATACTTCGGGACTGAATCAAGTAACAATTATTCATGGAACATTGCTAAATGTCTCAACAGGAAAATAGATACCCTAATCATAAGTAATAACTGTATCCTTTCTGTAATATAGAATCAATAACCGGGGCCCAGGAGATAGCATGGAGGTAAGGTGTTTGCCTTTCATGCAAAAGGTCATCGGTTCGAATTCCGGTGCCCCATATGGTCCCCCGTGCCTGCCAGGAGCAATTTCTGAGCATGGAGCCAGGAGTAACCCCTGAGCACTGCTGGGTGTGACCCAGAAACAAACAAACAAAAAAAAGAATCAATAATCAGGTAACTTTAAATAAATTTTTAATTGGTTAATACCAAGTCAGTCATTTTCAATCACTTTCTCTTTCTCTTATTTTCCCATTAAACCTTGAACAATTATCCGTTCTCAGTCCCTGATCACTCGAGGCTTCTATTCGATGGTCAATTTCAATTATTTATTTTGTAAATGGGGCTACAGGCAATGGTCCTCAAGGCTTACTAGTAGTTCTCTGTTCAGAGATTGCTTTTGCCAGTTCTTATGTGACCATATTTGTTTCTGATGACTAAAGCAATGCCTGCTGCATTCAAAGCAAGTACAATAACTTCATTACTATTTCTCTGATTTGGTAATGTTATTCTTGAATTTCAAATTAGGACTTAATATTCTCCCATTTTCACACAATATTTTTAGTAGATACACATCAAATTTTTTCAATTACTTCAGAAAACACATGTTAAATAAATGTTGAGAACAGCTAACCACTCACTCTTGGATACCAGATATATAAGGATAATATATGGTCTTGTGCATTTTTATAAAGTATACAAAAGCAAAATTGAGTTTGTTGATTTCTATCTCTCTAGAAGATTGAATTTCAAAAATATTATTTCCTACATTCACTTTCTAAGCTGTCAGTATTCAGTCATACTGGAAAACTATATAGTGCTGTATGATTCCAATTTGCTAGTTCTCTAGAATTTTCACATTCCACTAATAAAAAAAAGGTTTAATAAGTAAATCTTCAACTAAGAACAATTTTCTATGCAAGCGATAGAAAGGGGAAAGTCATTTAATTTAGATATATCGAAGGTAATACTCAATTTAAGTATAAAAGAAAAATACAAAAGCACAATTAGTTGACCAAATTCCCTTTGATGGAAAAAAAGTATTTCTGGAGCAAGTTTACCCTGGATTGTAGATCAATATTTTTTTAAATATTTTAGTTTTTAATTTTTATTACTTTTACTACTGACTCTAAATCTATCAGATTTTCTGTTTTCTCATTTGAGATTTGAAGGTTTCACTATCTGAACAATAACAGAAATCAAGAAAAAATATACATGGTGTAATATGTTCACTTAGGACAAAAACTGTAAGTATTATAAATTAAGGTTTGTAAAGCAATAATTCATATTTTTTAATTTAAGTCAAGACTTTGTAGACTAAGTCTCATCAAATCTAGCAAATCAATGAAATAATGAAAAAAGTTATGATGTATATATTATATCTTAAATATTCATAATTTAAGTTTGGTGATTTTCCTCTTCATATATTACACTGTTGTAAAATATATTCTTAAAACAATTTTGTTTTCATAATAAAATTAATTCAATATAGCCACTAATATATAAGATAAAATATTTTATAAGATAAACATGAGACATATGTACAAAGAAATTCTGTCATTTTCAAGGCAACATAAATTTTTCTATGGTTTAATTCCTATAACTTAATTATAAAAGTCCACGTAATACTATAAATGATAGGGAAATTGTCAATAACATTGCAATTCTAGTTATAAGCTATAGCTATTTTACTTGCTGCCCTTAATATCCTTTAAATATGAATGACATTTTACTGATTATATGTATATATACAAAGAAAGAAAATATAAAAAAGGAAAGTTAAAAGAAGAAAGAGCATTTAAATGTTTTTTTTAAAAAACTGGGGCTTGAGCAATAGCACAATGAGTAGAGCATTTGCCTTGCATGCAGCTGACCTGGGTTAAATTCCTAGCATCCCAT
>PVKC010029020.1:0-15234 GCA_004027635.1 Crocidura indochinensis
TCTAGGTCTGCTGTGCTCACACCCTGGGGTTCTCTGATCCCCTGTGACAGAGCCTGGGAATGAACTACCACCCTACAGGCACTTTGTCTGAAGCTCCTAAGAGGAGCCCAGCCTGCTGCTCAAGCCCAATGAGAGAGTGGACTTTTGGCCTAGGCACCCCAAAAAAGGTCCCTCCTGCCTCATCAGTAGATATATGTGGGGACTGGGGACAAGGTGAGGATGGGCACTTAGCCAGGGTGCAGGATTAGCTCCAAGCTTCTGTGCCAGCTGAGGGAGGGATCAGGCTTGTTGCCCTGGACCTGGAAATGAGCATTGCTTCCTCTCAGGTACTCACAGAGCTGGAAGGACCTGTTGCTGCACCCCCACCACAGGGGGGTAGACTGAGGCTGGTGTGGTGTCTGAGAAAGGGGCGTACCCTGTTTTGGCAGATTGCCTTCTCCCTTAATCCCCAGGAGACCCTGCTAGAAGGGGGAAGGGCTTGGGGAGCACTGGGCCTGGGTGATAAGATGGGTCTCAACTCGACGTGAAGCTTGTGGGAGCGATAAAGACACCCTGATGCCAACCCCTTACACCCCACCCAAGGGGGCCCTGCAGGGTGGAGCGGGGTGTGGCCTACAGCAGTGGGGGCCTCTTGTCACATGGGAAGGAAGGCTGAATCCTGATGGCTCCCTGCGACACTTCTGGGAACCCTCCTGGGCCTGGGGTTGCTCCCTCAGGCTTTGGTTACTGGCATGGGAAAGAGGGGTATAGGAAAATGGGGGAGCAGCGATTTGCCAAGATCCTTGTCATGGGAAACAAAACCTCTGTTAACACAAACTGAGTGGTTCATGGCATCTTGAACCCTGAATCCTCAGAACACACCCCTCAAATTGTGCTACCTTTTTGTTTTTTGGGGTCACACCACGCAACGCTCAGGGGTCACTTCTGGCTCTAAGCTCAGAAATCGCTTCTGCCAGGCTCGGGGGACCATATGGGATGCCAGGATACGAACCACTGTCCTGCTTGCAAGGCAAACTGCCCTACCTCCATGCTATCTCTCCAGTCCCCAAATTGTGTTACTTTTGAGGAGTTGTAGTAGCCCCTCTGCCCACCCCTTGCTCTTCTACATGTCCCTTCCCTTTCCAGAGGGGCTGAAAGCCTGGCAGCCTGGCACTCCTGGAGGGTTCAGAGAGAACTTGGAGGTTGATTATCCTGAGGGCACACTTCCTGGGACTGGGAGGAGGGTGACAGGGTGGCTGTGGAGCAGAGTGCTTTTTGCGCTTTTGCCAGAAAGATAACCTGAGCCTCCAGGGGTGGAGGTGGCAGCTGAGAATCTCCAGGGAATAGACCTTCGAGAGCTCTGAGTTCCTTTGCTTAGAGGAAGTTTCCTGTGAAGAAACTCCTGGTTGCTGCTTTGCTGTGAGCAAGCAAAGAAGATGAGAATTTCTGGCTTTTAGAATTAGGGGTCAGTCACAGCGTAGCCCTCTGCCCCTCATCTCTCCATATGCCGCTCTCCTCCTCCTCGCCACTCGCCCTCTCTCCACCCTTCTGGGACTCCAACTTCCAAGAACACCAGGCAACTGTCTGTCAAGTTCAAGTAATAACGTTGAACTGTGCTTCTCGGAAGTTAGAACCCGAAGTCTGGGGAGGGACTTGCTCCTTCTGGGGCCTCCAGCAGTCCTGCCTGGTGGCACAGAGAACCTTTGTCCCTGGCTCCTTCCCCAATATGGGCCTCCTGCAGCTGCCTTCTGGTCTGGCCAGGGCCTTTGCTGCTGAAGTGGAAGATCCCCACGCTGCAGGGGCCCTCCTGAAACTAGTGGCTTTTTCAGTGTAGACAGAAGAGAGGAGAATAGAGATTGAGCCCCTTACCTTGTCCCAGAATCTCTTTTCCAGCCATCCACGGGCTGCAGTGTCACATTGGTGATGACAGAGACCAGGGTCCTGCGGAATGTTGATGGGAGTCCTCACTGTCTTGGTCCCCAAGGTGGGGAAGGCTTGGCCTTGGGCCTCCTTGGAGGCTCCACTTCTGCCTACAGAGTCTGTGTATTTCTCTGCTTGACCTTCTGGGGGGGGGGTGTCCATGACTCAGTGTCCAGAAAAGATGGGTTCCTTCCTGGTCTGAGGACACAATCTTAGGAGGACAGTATCAGACAGGACTTAGTCCTGTCCTATGCTAGGGAGAGGGGGACATTAGGTTACCAAAGAAAACAGGACCCTTGGCACTCTGGGCTGGAAATGGCTCTGTCTAGTCATTTCTGAATCTCTCTAAATGTCTCAGCTACTAGCAATATAGACTCTGGCACACTTGTACTTTTCTTGGCTGCTCCTCAGTACTGACAGGGAAGTGGGTTCAACTCTCCCCTGGCAACGACCCTACACCAGGCTTGAGACCGAATCTATGAAAGGGGAAGCTCCAGCCCACAGGTTGCTGTGGCAGGTGCTTTGGACTTTCCCTACGGTTGCTGGGAAGGAACATGGTGGGGGAACTTGGGGAATGTGGCAGAGACCTACCTTTCCCTCTTACTTCCTGTCACCTCTCTTAGCTATGACACAAGTATAATTTTATGTTCTCTCCCCTCTCTTCCTTCCTGTCACTGATTTTGATGATGAATGGGGTGCATACATGTCTTTGAATCTGGAGGTGAGTATGGACATCTTTTTTTTTGTTGTTTTTGTTTTTTGTTTTTTTGGGCCACACCCGGCGGTGCTCAGGGGTTACTCCTGGCTATCTGCTCAGAAATCGCTCCTGGCAGGCACAGGGGACCATATGGGACCCAGGATTCGAACCAACCACCTTAGGTTCTGGATCGGCTGCTTGCAAGGCAAACACCGCTGTGCTATCTCTCCAGGTCCCTGGACATCTTTTTAATCTGTGGTGATCGAACCCATGCTGATTGATAGGGATGGCAATGGAGGTGGGGTGTTGTCTTATTTTTAAGTTGAGATCCGGAAATTATTGTGGTGCAGAATCCCCATGCCTGAGGTCCCTGGGGGGCCCACACATCTGCTCACTCTGAGTTGTCTTTCAGAGCCATAGCTCAGCACATCTTAGCGATGGGCTCACCCAGGCTTGCAGCCCCTTTTGATATCTCTTCCACACAAATTCTTTGCTACATCATGGAAGGTGGCTGGTCAAGCAGCCACACTGTAACAGCAGAGCTACCAGGGCATGTTCTGCACATGTGAGGCGCTGGGGAATTGAACCCATGACTCATGATCATATGCTTGCAGAACAGGCTCTCAAAAGCTTGTGCTATTCCACCCCCTTTTTTCACCCTCCCACAACACTTATTTTAATTCCCAGGCCAGCCTGAATTACCTCCCTTGAGGACCATTGCTAGGCATGTGGGTTTCATGATCAGATTGGGGTTCAGGGGGGATATGGCTCTCTTTGCTCCTGACCAAAGTCATGGTCTGTCAATCCCTTGAACCCTTAAGAAGCCTCTTGTAGGCCTTTTGTAGGGTGTAGCTTAGCCTTCAGATTCTGAACCCTCAGAAAGAACTTGGGCTGAGAGCCCTTCTTGGTCAAAAAGTTGTCTCTGCTCTGCTACTAGTTCTCACCAAAGAACACACACAGGAGGTTTGTTCCTGAAGTTAAAGGATATTATTGGAGGCACACAGAGAGCTCTTTGCTTGGGAGTTAAAGCTTCTAGAGATTTGCTTTGTGTTAGCTTTTTTAAAAATATCCTGCTGCAGGAAAAAGAAGTCCCAAGCCAAACATTCCTGAAATGGGATTTTTCAGGTGACTTTAAAGGAGCAATTTGTTTGGTTTCCGTCCCACCCTGTTTCTGTTGGGTGTAGTCTTGAGCTCTTGATCTGCTTTGGTAGCAGATTCTCAACCTTCCAGCCTCACCCCCACTTTTAAGGGGACCCTTCCTGCACTCTGAACCCAGTCTTACCACTAGGGCACATAGCACATAGCACATAGAGAAGTATGTGTGTGGGCAAACCCTTATCTACAAGCCACTCTACCTCCCCCTCACCAGCTATCCAGTGTGATTTCAGGGATCAGTAACTGTTCAACTTCCCTCCTAACCCAAGACACTTTAGCTTTTCTTCCTCTGCCTCTTGCTGAAGACTCCCAGGCCCCATCTAAGGTGCCTGCCTCCATCTTGGCCGACTCCCTTTTTCTCTTGCCTTCACTAGGAACATCCTTAGTGGGGTGATGCTGGGGACAGAACTTGCAGCCATCATGACCTCAGATTTGCTCTGCCTCTGAACCAGGCCTTCTGCTGTTTCCTGCATGGTTAAAGTATTATTGACACATAAACTATAAGTTACTTAAAATGTTCTTGGAGATGATGCTCTTCCCCTCTCCCACACCAGCTCCTGACCTAACTAACACTCCATGATTCAATTATTATTTGAAAGGCTCTATCAGAAACAGGGTCTTGTCACATTTGGGCACCAGGAAAAAAAAAAAAAAAACAGGGGCAAAAATGACTAGTAATGGGCTGGAATGGAGTTCAACAGCAGAGAGAGCACTTGCCTTACTCATGTGTGTTCCTGGCTTCCATCACTGGCATTGTCTCCCCACCCCCATCATCATAGGCACCTATTCAGAGGAGCACTTGTTTATGTAAGGGCATAGTGAGCTTAATGCCAAGAGACTAGGCCCCAGGGAAAGGGCAGGGAGGTGACTGTGGGCTCAGATCTGTACCAAGCCTACTTACACCAAAGAGTGTCCCCAAGTTGATCTTAGAGTAGTAACTTCAGGGTTCCTCTGAGAGCCTTGTTTGACCTTGTGTCCAGTGAGAAGGCACATCTGGAAAGGAAATCACTAAAGGTTTGTTGTTGTCATCCATAAGGAATTGATTTAAAAAAAAAAGACTAATTCATCAAACATTGTATTTTCACAATTTATTTTTTTTAAATGTAAATGCTTATTTTAAATTCCATCCATGGGCCAGACAGCTCATCTCATGCTTTGTATGCAGGATCCTTGAGTTCTATTCTAGTATTACTAGTCCTCTGAACAGCACCAGGAGTCATTCCTGAGTACCAAGCAAAAGTAGCCCTTGAATGCCACTGGTTTTGGTATCAAAACCAAAACTAGGGGCCAGAGCGATAGCACAGCGGTAGGGCATTTGCCTTGCCTTTGGTCTACCAGGGATGGACTCGGGTTTGATTCCTGGCATCCCATATGGTCCCCCCGAGCCTGCCAGGAGGAATATCTGAGTGCAGAGCCAAGAGTAACCCTTGAGCACTGCTGGATGTGGCTCCAAAACCATAAATAAGTAAATAAATTAAAAACTAACAAAAATAAGCAAAGCTAAATTCATGCCATGTGTGTATTTTGAAAAACCTGGAAGCATTATTGAATGTTTCAGGTAAAAGAACCAGGAATTTCTGTTTGAGGAAGGTTCTGGCTGCAAGACTGGATAGGAGAACCTGATTGCTTGGTCAGTTCTTTCTCTGCTGGGCCATGTTACTGCATAATGTACTTCCCCATTCAGGCACTGTGGTATCAGAGTGGGGACAAAGAGTCTCCATGATTCTTTCCGTTATTCTAGGATAGTTGATAACAGACAATTTTATGGGTGTGCCTGCCCTTTGCCTGCCCTTTCCCTTTCTTCAACCCCTCTTCCTCCTCCCTTTCCTTCTGGACAGGGCAGGAATGGAGCCAATAGCCTGCCTCTGTCAAATCTGGTTCTCAAAATCAATTTCTTTGCTCTCTCTCAGTTTTATTTGGTATCAGAAAAGGGCCCTTACACTCTTCAGCTACAATCTGATGACCTGTACGATTTCAATAGTTCAGGAATTGCAGTGTTTACTTGCTTTGCATGCAGCTGACCCTGTATGGATGCCTGGCTCCACTATTGTTTCCTTAGCTCTGTCAGAATGGATCCTTGAGCATGGAACCAGATATGGTCTCAAACCAAGTCAAAAAATCAACAAAGGGGTTTCTGGAGTGTGACTGCCCAGAAGGTCTCACTGATGTCTCAGTGGTGAAGAAAAAGGACAGTCAACTAGGTGGTGGTAACATGTTTTGTCGAACACAGTAATTCACCCATGCAAATGCGTTCTACTAGACCTGGAAGAGGATGGATGTCCCAGGGCAACAAGCATTAAGTACAAATGTCAGGTATGCAAGTGAGTCAGGCTAATGATGCTTATAGAAGATCTCTATGATGGTCAGAATATGATGAACATGATGCCTTCATGTTTTAGAGAGTGGAGGCCTGGCCAACTCACACCCAGCTTCTACAGCAGCCAGCTCTGCCTTGAGCCTAGGATGCTTTTGTAGGAAAGCAGATGATTTCCAGCACTATCAGCCATGTAGACCCTATAGCTGAATTCCCTCTGCATAACAAGGGTCTAAGCTTGAATTTATTTTTTTGTTTTTTGGGTCACACCCTGTGATATTCAGGGGTTACCCTGGCTAATGCTCAGAAATTGCTCCTGGAATCACGTTCCATCCTAGATCAGCCATGTGCAAGGCAAATGTCCTACCCCTGCATCACCGTGTTAGCCTGTATTTTCTTTTCTTTTTTTTTTGGGGGGGGGGTGGATCACACCCAGCAGCGCTCAGGGGTCAATCCTGGCTACATGCTCAGAAATCGCTCCTGGCAGGCTCAGGGGACCATATGGGATGCTGGGATTCGAACCACTGACCTTCTGCATGAAAGGCATCTCTCCGGCCCCATATGTTATTTTCTTAATTGGAAACACATTTCTTATCTCCAACAGTGCCCATGGCAGAATTGCTTCTTTTCACCTTGTCCTTGCCCTTTGGGTTGATGAGCTGTGCCAGCAGCAGCTTGTTCTCCAGACAGAGACAGTTGCATCAGATTGGCTGATGGGGCAGGGAAGATAGCAGGAGTGATGGGGCCTGAGGAGTCAGGAGAATTAGGTAGAGCCAAGAACAGGCAGAGACCTGCCTGGTTGGGTGCTCTGAGCCTCCAGAATGTGGAGGAGAAAGTCAGTATCACCCACTAGTCTGACCTATACTTCCTCTAGCTTGCAAGAGAGAAGGAAAGGAGAAAAGGAAAGGCACACATTCTCAGCTGCATTATACTCACTTTACAGCCCCACACAGACATTATCTTTGTAAATGCTGCCCACATCCAAAGGAACATTTTTCTCCTTTTGGAAAAATCTAGTGTTGGGCTGGAGCTGACCCAGGATGGACCTCTGTTCCATCCCCTGTGTCCCATATGGTCCCCCAAGCCAGGAGCAGTAACCCCTGAGTGTCACTGGGTGTGGCCCAAACCGCCCCCCCCCCCAAAAAAAAAGTCTAGTGTTGACCTGTTCTCCTGCCTTTGCCCTCTTGTTGGCTGTAGGTACCAAGATGAGCAGCCTGCACAAACAGCATGAACAACAAATGTGCATGGGAGCTAACCTAGGGTGGAAAAGAAAGATGAGAGTTGAAGGAAGTGGACTTGGTCTCGAGGAACTTGGAGCACTGGGTGGGGGAATCAGGAGCTGGAGTTACACTGAGACTTGACTGAGCATATTACAAAGCCTTCAGGAGGCCTCACATACATCTAAGAGGGCCTCAGTGAAGAGTTGGACTTTCTATGGACTGGTATAATGTTTGAGTGCAGAATAGCTGTCAAGAAGAGACCATTTTCCTAGGAACTGCAGATGAGAGAAACATTTGACCTCAGCTGTATTGTATGAGGCCTCAGGTATTACACACTTCCCTGTGAGCTCCGTATCTAGGGGGAGAGTGGGAGTAGGAGGAGAAATGGAGGGAGAAACAGCCAGATTGACTTCCAAGGAAACTGAACCACAGGGAAATGTGATAAAACTGCCCAGATTGTCAGATGATCAGTACTATAGGGTGACAAAGACCCAGAAGGGCAGCAGGACAATGCTGAGGGCTGGGTGTTTGGATTAGTGCAACACTGGGGGCTGCAGGAAAGGGTGAGAGGCCTGATCAGTATTAGAGAATTGCCAGAGGGACAAAAAGGCTTCGGAAGGATTGGGGTGGGATGGGGGAGCTGCAGGAAAAAGACCTGAGAAATACTGGGAGGCGGCAGAAAAGGCATGGTCAGGGGAGGGAATGTCAGCTGGCCGTGGTCCTTGAAGCTGACTCCTAATCACTCAGGAAGCAAAGGAGGGGAGAGGGACTTAAGGAGAACCAGGGATATTGCCCTGGCAGGGAGTGGAAGGGGTGCAAATGGTGGTTTCTGTTGACTAAGAGATGAACCAGATAAGTTGCACCAGACAGGAGGAACCACAAGGCCCTTGTGCTCTGAAACTGCTTCTGTTTGAGACTGTCTATTTTATTTGTTTGGTGATTTATTTCTAGCCACTCCTGACTCAGTGTTCAAGTCTATACACCCAGGTCTACTGTATGCAAAATATTCACTCTAGCCCTCAGAACTCTCTTTTTGTTTTCATCTTTAGAAAACTGTTTTTTGTTTTTTTTTTTTTAAAAAGCAGAGGCCAGCAATAGGGTTCTAAAGAGGTTGTTCGGTGTATGTATAGGTCACAGACCTCCAAACGTGGGAGAGTATCCCATGAATCAGCCCTAGATTCCACCCTGAGGTCAAAAGCCAGAGCTGTAGTTTCTAAGTGACTAAAAGATATTCTCCCACTCTCAGTAGAGCTCTCTTAGAGATCTCTCTGGCATTGAGCGAGTAACTGAGAAGGAAGTAACTGAGAAGGAAACTATGCACCCCACTCCCAACTACAGAAGGAACCCTGGTAAAACATCTCAAATCCCTACCATAGGTAGTGAGTGAAGATTGAGATTCTGAGAATTCAATCAGTAACATCCACCTATATAATTTTTCTGTAAAAGAATTGAGAATTGCAATGCTTAGGAGGATTAGAATGCTTAGGATGATTAATGAGCTCCAAAAACTATAGAATGGACAGACAATAAAATACAAAAATATATGAGAAAACTACATACAAAGATGTCAGAACTTTGGGGCCGGGTGGTGGCGCTGGAGGTAAGGTGCCTACCTTACCGAGCTAGCCTTGGATGGACCGCGGTTCGATCCCCTGTGCCCCATATGGTCCCCCAGGCCAGGGGCGACTTCTGAGCGCATAGCCAGGAGTAACCCTGAGCATCACTGGGTGTGGCCCAAAAACCAAAAAAAAAAAATGTCAGAACTTAAAAACGTGGTAGGTGAAATGAAAACCTCATTGGAAGGTCTCAACAGCAAAATAACATCTGTTGAGGTCAGGATAAGTGAGCTCCAAAATGAGGTACAGAAAGTTTCCAGATAGCAACAGAAAATGCAAAAAGGCCTCAAAATAAATGAATAGCTGACAGGAGAACTTTTGAGATGAATTTAAAAGGAAAAACATAAGAATTGTTGGGGTCCCAAAGGGCCAAAAAAAAAAGTTATGAAAGAAAAGTCAAAGATATTATTGCTGAAATTTTCCTGAACTAGAGTGTGCAGAAATCTAGATCCTGGAGCCCTGCAGGATACCAGCTAAAAGAGATCCAAATAAAAATACTCTAAAATGCATCTGATAAAGCAACACAGTCATCATGTCTGCATTTGGTCAGCTCTATGGACTCAATATTTTCAGAAGAGATGTAAACAAAACCATGAAAAATCTTGTATACATTGACCACTTGGCTCAGAAATCGATCCTGGCTATATGGAAAGCCAGGGATCGAACAAGGTCCTTCCTGCATCTGCCGTATGCAAGGCAAGTGAAAATGGCATTGTTGGGAAGAGAGGATGAACCAAGTTCCTGCCCTGCTGAAGCCACCCCAGTTGTATCCACTACCCACAACTGCCATTTTGCCAATGACCCAGTTTCACCACTTAACAACTGATCTCTGCAGAGATACCAAACTGACCAAAAACTCTAGGTATGCCAGTATTTGGGCTGATATCACCAGAATTTTTTAGTGTGAGTACAAGCACCCTCTTCCAACTTTCTTGTACTTTCAGAAGGCCTGAATCCAAAACCACACCCTACAAAGCCCAAAGCATCAGCATCAGAGCTTGGAATTCCTGGACCATGCATTTGCATATGTGTCAATGTGACAATTCCAAAATTTTTCAATACTGTTAGCTCTGTAGAAATACATCAATTTAGATGTCAACATAAATTAAAAGCCATGTAATGTTAAGAAACAAAATAATAGAAAATCAATTAGTAATAAATTACTTAGCAAACTATATGACAATGACTTAATGATATTATTAGAGATTCAATAATTTTCACAAATTTTCTTATTGTGCTACTTAAAATAATATTTTCATTATCACTTACCTATAAACAAGTAACATAATATATATTCATTTGTGTCTGCCAAGAAGGTAGGCTTGGGAATGGTTGGGACCATGGTAGAGGAAACTTTACATTGATGGTGGGACTGATCTTGGAACAAATGTATGATGAGCAACTATGTAATACATGGTTTTTAAATAAAGTTATTAAAATACTGATCTCAGGGGTCGGAGAGATAGCATGGAGGTAAGGCATTTGCCTTGCATACAGAAGGACGGTGGTTCGAATCCTGGCATCCTATAAGGTCCCCTGAACCTGCCAGGAGCGATTTCTGATTGTAAGAGCCAGGAGTAACTCCTGAGAGCTACTGGGTGTGACCCCTCCCCCCTAAAAAATACTGATGGCAGCAAATCAAAGAAGGAAATCATATGCAAAGGAGCTTCCTTATGATTTATAAAGGGGAGTCTGGCACACAGTGGTTGCGTGTTGTGACCCAGATCTACATAAAAGAACAAACTTTGACCCAGGTAGAGGCCACGCACAGGAGTATGGGTCTCCCAAGTCAGAGAACAGAACATGGCGCTGCAGGCTAAAAAAACAAATTGTGGTTTGGAAGAGGCATTACTCACATCCATAAATTCCAGAGCAAGCAGCTGCTTATGCAGCTACAGATAATCAAAAACTTCCTACAAAAACTTCCCTGAGACTCCTGGCAGAAGAGAAGACTGAAGAACATAAGAAGGAAGAAACCTGAGACTACAAAGAAATCATGTTAAGCAGCACAGACCCTCACAACATCTTGTGAGTAAAGATTGAGACCCAATCAATAGTAATCCCCTATATAGCCTCTGAAATGGAATTCAAATTTGAAATGCTTTAAATGTTCAAAGAGCTCAAAGAAACAATGGAAATACTGCCTATAAAACACAGGAGGATAGGAGAGAAGAAATGAGAAAAATGCAAACAGAAATGTCATACCTGAAAAACTTGGTTGATGAAATGAAAAGCTCATTGTAGGGAAATTGAGGTACCTATGGGTCATGCACTGTGCTAAAGGCCACTTAGCAAACAGGTTAGGGAGTTGATCTTGGAGCCAGGCAGCACACTGCAAGTGGTCACTTTCATAATTATTGACAACATTTTTTTTGTTTGTTTGTTTTTGTTTTTTTTGGCCACACCCATTTGATGCTCAGGGTTACTCCTGGCTAAGCGCTCAGAAATTGCCCCTGGCTTGGGGGAACATATGGGACGCCGGGGGATCGAACCGCAGTCCTTCCTTGGCTAGAGCTTGCAAGGCAGACACCTTACTTCTAGCACCACCTCTCCAGCCCCAATTATTGACATCATTTTGTGATCATCAATACCACATTAGGGACCTCACAAATTCCATATGACTCAGAAATTGCTTTTCTTTCTTGATTTGTGGATTTGGGTTAGGTCACATTCAGTGGTGCTCAGAGGTCATTCTTGGAGATGCTCAGGAGACCATTTGGTGCTACAGATTGAACCTAGGCCCACCACATGGAACGCACCTGCTTTCAGTCCATTGAGCCATCCTACTGGTACCTGGTATGGGAAGATTAAAAATATTTAGGAGGGGGCAAAGTGATAGCACAGTGGCAGGATGTTTTTGAGCCGGGTTCAATCCCCTGAATCCCATATGGTCCTCTGAGCCTGCCAGAAAAGATTGCTGAGCTCAGAGACAGGCGTAACCCCTGCATGCCACCATGTGTGGATTCCCAATTTTTTAAAGGGCTGGAGGAGTAATAGTACAGTGGATAGGATGCTTGCCTTGCATGCAACCAATCTGAGTTTGAGTGTAGATACAGGAGTAATTTCTGAACATTGCTGGGTATGATCCCCCCAAAAAACAAAACTTAAAAATATATATATGTATAGTATATACATATGCTATACCTACACATGTATAGGTAACAAGGTTATAATAATGCTCAAATTTATGGTATCAGTGTACAGTTACTGCACACCATTTACTCCAAACTAACCATGACCTATTCCTATGTCACTTCTGTTCTAATTTTTTTCTTCCTTCCTTTCACCGTTTTGGTGCATATCATGACCTCTTTTAGCATACTCATACATATAGGAGCTTTTCTTTTGGTTTAGACTATACATGGTTGTACTCAGGGAATCTTGTGGATTGTCTCAGGAATTGAATCTGAGTCACCTCTATGCAAAGCATGAGCTCAAGCAACAATCCCTTCCTTCTTTCTATTTGTTATCACTATAACTCTGTGATAACTGGAGTCACATAATGCTTAGGGCTGGCACTCATATTCATGTAGCTGGGGTGCATCAGAAATCTTCAACTTATTTGGGCCAGGGATTTCCAACTAGCCGAGAACTACGATGGCACTTAGACATGTGGGGTAGTATTGGGGTTTGACTTCAGGGACTCATACTTGCAAGACAGATACTCTCTAGTGGAGCTTTTTTGCAGGCCCAATACTTAAATTTCTAATTTAAATAATAATTTGAAAATAGGGACCAGAGAGATAGCACAGCAGTAGGGCGTTTGCCTTACAATTGGCCAACCCAGGACCAAAGGTGGTTCAATCCCGGCATCTCATATGGTTTCCCCATGTCTGCCATGGGGAGCAATTTCTGAGCGCAGAGCCAGGAGTAACCCCATATGTACCACCAGGTGTGAACCATATCCCCCCCAATTGAAAATAATTCAAATATATACTCAAAATATAATTTAAATAATTCAAATTTCTAATTCAAGACATAGGGATCAGGGAACCAAGCATTACTTAAAAAAAGGGGTGAGATCTGAAAAAAAAAAAAAGGGGTGAGATCTGTATTTTTTGTTTGTTTTTTGGTTCGCACCTGGCAGCACTCAGGGGTTACTTCTGGCTCTACGGTCAGAAATCACTCCTGGCAGGTTCGGAGGACCATATGGGATGCCAGGATTCAAATCGCCGTCCTTCTGCATGCAAGGCAAACGCCTTACCTCCATGCTATCTCTGGCCCGAGACATCTTTTTTCTGTTTCGGGTCCACAAGTCC
Organism: Crocidura indochinensis; assembly: GCA_004027635.1. Taxonomy (NCBI): domain Eukaryota; kingdom Metazoa; phylum Chordata; class Mammalia; order Eulipotyphla; family Soricidae; genus Crocidura; species Crocidura indochinensis. Next base: position 13,161 of record PVKC010029020.1, read on the forward strand.
AAGTTTTACCCTCACTGAAATGGGGAGTCACTGGAAGGACGTGGGGTGATCCATGAAGGTCTAAGGAAATCTAGGGCATACCTACGAGGACCCCAACTCTGCGGTGGGCCAGGGTGTTGACCAAGTGTGGGTGATTAGAGGCGGGATCAGGGCTAGGACTGAGCTGACAGTGTTGGTCAAATGGGAGGAAAGCAAGTGAAAACCAAGATTTAGGAAAGGAATGAAATGGACTGAAGGGATGCCGTAGTCAGATGCTGTCGGGTGAAGGGAGGGGACTGGGGCCTCCAGAGGCAGGACAGGTAGCCCTCTAGAGATGGAGGAGGGGTGCAGAGGAGGGGACTGGGCCGACTTCAAATCTAGGCAGGGAGGGGTGCTTCTTCTCTTCATTCTGTACTAGTATCAGTGACCCTCTGACTTCCCTTCCGCTCCAGGTATTGAAATTGAGTTTGGTAAAGCTAGAAGGCCTGCAAAAGCAAACATTTCTCTCCAGGAAACAAAAATTCCTTTTTGACAACATCTGCAATCCAAAACCCCTAGACTTAAGAAAAAGCAGCAGGTTGCCAACCATATGGAAAGCATTAAATTCCTAGAAAATGGTCCAGATTATGAGTTTAAAATTCAGAGACGTGTCAGCAATTATTACAAAGACGATTAAAGGTTAAATCTTTTTTTTTTTTTTTTTTTTTTTTTTTTGCTTTTTGTTTTTGAGTCACACCTAGCAGCGCTCAGGGGTTACTCCTGGCTCTACCATCAAAAATCGCTCCTGGCAGTTTCAGGGGACCCTATGGGATGCCAAGATTCGAACCACCATCCTTCTATGTGCCAGGCAAATGTCTTACCTCCATGCTATCTCTTCGGTCCTACAGGTTAAATCTTTAAAAGTTTAAAAATTAAAGATCTGGATTTAATATTTGAAGAGGTAAAGGAATTTCGTTTGAACAAAGTGGATGAAATTTTAGGAATAAGCACAATGTCTGAAGTGAAAATTTCAAGGAAGCCAGTTCAAGAAAAGAGTGGCAACAAAAAGAACATTTAGTCTCACAAAATCCTGGGCTAGTAGAGAAAATAGGAGCCAATTCTAGAAGTAAAGCAATTGCTCGGCTGAGTAAAAAATTAGAAAAAGATGGGGCCCGGGAGATAGCATGGAGGTAAGGCGTTTGCCTTTCATGCAAAAGGTCATCGGTTCGAATCCCGGTCCCCATATGGTCCCCCGTGCCTGCCAGGAGCAATTTCTGAGCATGGAGCCAGGAGTAACCCCTGAGCACTGCCGGGTGTGACCCAAAAACAAAAAACAAAACAAAAAAAAATTAGAAAAAGCTGTAGAGCATGGTATTTTGTTAAGACAAGGAATTGTTCTAGAATACAGCAGAAAATGGCAAGGTCATTTCATTGCATTTTTTTTTTTTTTTTTTTTTGGTTTTTGGGCCACACCCGGTGATGCTCAGGGGCCACTCCTGGCTATTCGCTCAGAAGTCGCTCCTGGCAGGCACGGGGGACCATATGGGGAACCCGGGGATCGAACCGTGGTCCGAATTAGGTTAGCGCAGGCACCTTACCTCCAGCGCCACCACCCGGCCCCTCATTGCATTTTTAATGCAAGAACCTATGAGCGAGAAAGATTGCAACATGTTCAGTGAAGTGATAGAAGAAAGCAGAGAGATTAGAGAGGATGGACTTGTCAAAGAAATGAGAGAGGGGAAATAAATACCTTCATAACTTCACGAATGAAAGAAAACCTCTAAGAGCCTCCAGAGAAGAAAATGAACTGACCAATGAAGGGGCAGTGCTCCAATTGGCAGCCAATTTTTCATCAGCCACACTTGATGTTAGCAAGAAATGGAGGCATGTCTTCAACCTTTTTTTTTTTTTTTGGTTTTTGGGCCACACCCAGTGATGCTCAGGGGTTACTCCTGGCTATGTGCTCAGAAGTCACTCCTGGCTTGGGGGACCATATGGGAAACTGGGGGATCGAACCGCGGTCCGTCCTAGGCTAGCGCAGGCAAGGCAGGCATCTTACCTCCAGCGCCACCGCCCCGCCCCATGTCTTCAACCTTTTTTTTTTTTTTTTTTTTTT
>PVKC010029021.1:0-15248 GCA_004027635.1 Crocidura indochinensis
GACGTTTGCCTTTCATGCAAAAGGTCATCGGTTCAAATCCCGGTGCCCCATATGGTCCCCTGTGCCTGCCAGGAGCAATTTCTGAGCATGGAGCCAGGAGTAACCCCTGAGCACTGCCGGGTGTGACCCAAAAAACAAACAAACAAAAAAAAATTTTCAGACTTGAACACCAAACCCAAAGTCAATGACAACAGAATGGATACCCAATCTACAACAAGCTGTACAAGTGAGGACCAGTTACACTAGCCTCCTGAGGGGTAAAGGAGGGAGAAGTGGGACGCATGTTGTGAAAAGGTTTGGAGGGAGGACAACACTGGCGGTGGGAATTCCCCTTAGTCATTATCACTATGTACCTCAAATAGTACTGTGAAAGATTGGTAACACACTTTGGCCACAATAAAAAAGAAAAAGAAAAGAAAAGAAAAAAAGAAATCGCCCCTAGCAGGCTGGGGGACTATATGGGATGTCAGGAATCTAACCGGGTCCCTCCTGGGTCAGCCACATGCAAAGCAAATGCCCCACCGCTGTGCTATATCTCTAGCCCTCCAGATGGTCTTTGGGGGAAGGAGGATAAAAGAGGTTTTCATGGGTTTTGGACCACACTCAACATTGCTTGCAGGTTACTCCTGGCTCTTGCATTTTGATTACTTATGGCTCCCGGGACTATAAGGGATGCCTGGGATTGAACCCAGATTGGCCGCATGTGAGGCAAACATCCTATCCACTCCACGTGGTCTTTTAACTGAAAGGTTCCCCTCCTCAGCTTCTGATCTCATCAACTCTTTTCCCTCACCAGATTGTTGTTTCTTTCAGTTTTCTTGGCAAGATTCCCAAACATATTCAGTTGAACAGTCCAGGTATAATAAAGGGTTAGATGTCAGACAGAAGTGGGAATGTGAAGGGCCTTCTGCCTATGCTTCCATTCTCATTCTTTAACAAATGAATTTTGGGGGAAACTCCACATTCAATGGAGAGGGAAAAGAGGGGAAATAGGAATCCCTGGTGAGCTGCAGAGCTGTCCCCTTGGACCTGGTTATAGGGTTTCAGTGGTTGGTTCTCAGATACTAATTTACAGATTTTAATTTACAGATCCATGCATGAAGGGGCCCGATAGGCAGCTGAGATCTAGTCAGAGCTAGTGACTCACCCCAAGGGGACCCTGAGGTTCAAGAACACATCACAAGACGCTGAGGCACGTCTCACACATTTGCCAGCTGAGTCCATCTGGAACATGAGTCTGAGCGTGAATGAGTGGGGAGATGAGGGAGGAGTCAGGGAGAGCTGACTCACTCAGACATGACTTTGAAGGCCAACCTGGGACCACATCTCACTTTACCAGTCCCAGGGGTCCTTGGGTGTCACCAGAGCAGGAAGACTGAACTTGGAGGCCAATATCCTAAGCAGAGCAAAAGAGAAGTTTGAGGATGACTTATTCTTCCTCCACTTCCAGGACGTACTTTTTAGTCCTGTTAGGGCTGTCTGGTATCTCAGGAAGACCAGCCCCAAATGTGGAAGACAGAAGAAAGAGATTTCCAGCTTCCATCAGAAATTTGTTCAAAGGATTACAGGGGAAAAAAGTGTCAACTATCATGTGAGAGTCATGAAATTAATCCCATTTGACGAGCAGAATTTTCACACATATGAAAATGAATTCATGATATGAAATTATTTATGCCATGTTTGATTTTCCCATTAGCCTGCACATTTCACCAGGGTGTGTCTAGGCTGGGTTTTTATTCACCAGAGGGTGTCTGGTACACAACTGGTGCTCAATACATAGTTGATCCATGGCAAAGTATATGTGGCCTTAGTTCAGTTCTTAGAGAATGGTATGAACAAAACTTTTCCCTCTCCGCTTACCAGGGACCAGCCTTCAAATGCTTCAGCATTTGTGTTGCCCTCACCCATTTCTGTGGGCCTCAATTTGCATTAGTGGAGCAGCCAGTTCAAGCTCCCACAAAAAGAGGCTTAACCAGAACCCTGGTCTATGGCCCAGCTCCCAGTGACAGCCCAGATGTCAGGGGCTGGCCTAGGGCCGGAGCTGAATTGGAAGGACAGAATCTCTAGGAATCATGTGGGGGGATGATTTGGAAAGAATCTGAGACACGCTGGGGGGTCAGCTCTGAAAGGAAATGTCAGTAACTGGAGGAAAACACATTCGGAGAGTAAATGCCTCTGTGAGGGAGAGCTGGCTTCAAGTCAGACTGGCTCTCTACAGACTCTTGATTCTGGTGTTGGTGGTTACAATTTTAAAAAGCTTATAAACTTAACTCTAGTTAGAAAAAAATACAACAATTTTCAGTATTAATCCCAGATAATTCCTCAACTCTGGCAAAAGACCACCCAGAGTGAAAAGACTGGAGGGGCAATACATAGGAAGTAGAGAAGAAAGGGATAAACATGGAGCCTATAGAGAAGCATGAATTCCACTCTGACCCCAGGGTTACTGGTCACCTGTCCACTTACTTACCATTGCATTTTTAAGGACCAGAGAACAGTAAATCACTTTGCAGGCAGGGAACTTCTCAATCTTTCAGGGATGCCCCTGGGCTAAAGATAACATTTTGTAACTGGTGAGTTTTCTACTCCTGACAGAAAAATATGTGATTATTATTTTATTATTTGTTTAATTTAAGCACCACGATTACAACATGTTTGTAGTTATATTTCAGCCACAGAAAGTACATCCCTCTTCACCAGTGTAACCTTCTCACTACCAATGCCCCTCTCTCCCTCCTTCCTCACTCTGTGCCTGTCTTTGAGACAGGAATTCTATTTCTTTCACTCACTAACATTGGCATGATAATTGTTAGTGTACTTATTTCTCTAACTTCAATCACCACTCTTTGTATTAAGCTTCCTATCTGGGCCCGACCTTCCAACCTTCATCTCTATTGTCACTGGGTATTATTGCAATATAGTCTTTTATTTTTATTAAATACCACTGATGAGTAAGACCATTTAGTATCTATCTCTCCCTCTTCACTGAGCTTAATACTTTTCATGCCCATCCATGTATCGGAAGATTTCAAGACTTCATTTTCCTGATGGCTGCATAGTATTCCATTGTGTATATGTACCTCAGTTTCTTTAGTCACTCATCTATTGTTAGGCATCTAGGTTGTTTTCAGATTCTGACTAATGTAAATAGCATTGCAATGAATATTGGTGTGCATAAGGAATTTTTGTATTGTGTGTTTTCGTTCCTAGGACATATCCCTACGAGTGGTTTGCTGGATCATATGTGAGCTCAATTTCCAGTTTGTTTGTTTTTTTTGAGGATCTCCATATTGTTTTCCAGAAAAGCCATACTAGACAGCATTCCCACTAGCAGTGAATGAGAGTTCCTTTCTCCCCAAATCCTTGCCAGCTCTGATTCTTCTTGTTTGTGATGTGGCATGAGATGGTACCTCATGCTGTTTCGATTTGCATCTCCCTGATGATTTGTAGTTCTTCTTTGAGGAAGTGTCAGCTCATTTCTTCTCCCCATTTTTGATAAGGTTAGAGTTTTCTCTTCTTAAGAAAAAGACTTTTAATTATCATTTTAATTTCCTCAATAGTAATGGCTCTCTTTAGATATACTAGATCATCCTATTTCAACTGTGAAAGATTATGAGTCCAAGAATTTATCTGTTACTTCCAGGTTTTATTGTTCTGTGGCATAGTTTCTCAAAGAAGTCTCTGATTAGCCTTTGAATTTCTGTAGTATCTATAATGATCTCCCCTTTCATTTTTTGTCCCCACCTCTCCCCTTTCATTTCTAATTTGGTTTATTAAGTTTCTCTCTTTCCCTTTCTTTTTGAGTTTTGCTAGCTATTTATCAATCTTGTCTATTATTTCAAAAAACCAACTTTTGCTTCTAATAATCTTTTGGATTGTTTTCTAGATTTCTACTTTATTAATTTCTGCTCTAAGCTTTATTTCCTCTTCCTACCTATATTTTGGTTCATTTTGTTGATCACTTTTTAATTTTATAAGCTATGTCATTAAGTTTATTATGTAGGCCTCTTCTTCCTTCCTGATGGCTGCTTGCAAAGCTGTAAATTTTCCTCTTAGTACCACTTTTGCTGTGTCCCACAAGTTCTGATAATTTGTATCTTCATTCTCATTTGTTTCTAGGTATCTTTTGATTTCATCTCTGACCCATTGGTGTTTCAGTAGTGAGCTATTTAAATTTCAGGTGTTAAAGTTGTTCAACTGTGTCTGTTTGTAGTTCACTTCTCATTTCAGTGCATTATAATCTGAAAAGGTAATTTGCACAATTGTGTGCTCTTCATTTTATGGTCCAGCATGGGGCTTATTTGGAGAATAACTATGTGCATTGGAGAAGAATGTGTATCCAATTTTCTGGGGATGGAGAGTCTTATATATATCTAGTAGGCCACTTTATCCCATTTCTCCTTTTAAAGCTAGTATATTTTTGTTAGGCCTTATTGACCTATCAAGTGGTGACAGGGTGGTGTTGAGGCCTCCCACTATTATTGTGTTGCTATTGATGTCTTCTTTCATGTTTGTCAACAAGTGTATTAAATATTTTGCTGGTCCCTCTTTGGGTGTGTATATGTTTAGGAGTGTGATTTCTTTCAGTTATACATAGTCCTTGATTATTATAAAATGCCATCTTTGTTACTTATAACTATGTGAAGTCTAAATTTTGTGTCATCTGATATTAATATGGCCACTCCAGTTTTTATAAGAGAGTTGTTTGCTTACATGATTCTCCTCCAACCTTTTATTTTGAGTCTATGCTTGTTTTGACTATTCAGATGTGTTTCATGTAGGCAACAAAATGTTGGATTCAGCTTTGTGATTCATTTTGTCACTCTGTGTCTCTTGGTTTTTGGGTCACACCCGGCAGTGCTCAGGGGTTACTCCTGGCTCCATGCTCAGAAATTGCTCCTGGCAGGCATGGGGGACCACATGGGGCACTGGGATTCGAACCGATGACCTTTTGCATGAAAGGTAAACGCCTTACCTCCATGCTATCTCCCGGGCCCCCACTCTGTGTCTCTTAACTGGTGCATTTAGTCCACTGACATTGAGAGAAATAATTGTCATGAGATTTAGGGTCATCTTTGTGTAGGAGTTTGGTGTTTCTCTTGGTCTGTCTTGTCTTAAAGTAGACCTTTTAGTTCATCCTTTAAGGCTGGTGTTGAGTCTGTAAAGTTTCTAAGCTGTTGTTTATTCTTGAAGCTATGTATACTTCCTTCAAACTTGAATGTGAGTCTTGCTGGGTGAATATTCTAGGCAAAGTATTCATTTCATTGAGTTTTGTCACTATAGTCCACCACTAACTTTGTGCCTTGACAGTTTCTTGTGAAAGATCTACTGTAAACCTTAAAGATGCTCCTTTGAATGTAATTTCCTTTTTTGATCTTGCTGCATTCAGTGCTCTATCCATATCTGTGGGATTTGTCATTGTGACTGGAATGTGTTTTTTTTTTTTTTTTTTTTTTTTTTTTTTTTTTTTTTTTTTTTTTTTTTTTTTTTTTTTTTTTTTTTTTTTTTTTGGTTTTTGGGTCAAACCTGGCAGTGCTCAGGGATTACTCCTGGCTCTATGCTCAGAAATTGCTCCTGGCAGGCACGGGGGACCATATGGGGCACCAGGATTCGAACCAATGACCTTTTTGCATGAAAGGCAAACACCTTACCTCCATGCTATCTCCCGGGCCGCACTGGAATGTGTCTTGAGGTGCTTTTCTTTGGATCTCTTTTAGCTGGTACTCTTCTGGCATACAGGATTTGGTTGCATGCTGTCTTTAACTGTGAATTTCTCTGTAATGATGTCCTCAACTATTGATTCTTCATGAGAGCTTCCTTCCTGGGTCTCTGGGACTCCTATGATTCTTATGTTGTTTTTATTGAAACAACAAAAAGTCTTCTATTTTTATCTGTTCACATTCTTTGAGGATTTTTTTCATTGATCATTTGTTTTAAGTCTCTTTTACAATCTCTTCTGTTGTATGGAGATGTTATGCATCTCATCTTCCAGCTCACAATTTTTTTCTTCCTCTACTGTACTCTGTTGGAGAGACATTCCAGTGAGGTTTTCATTTCATCTACCATGATGTTAGGTTTAAGCCTTATTGACCTATCAAGTGGTGACACTCCTAATGTTAGTCTTGTTATTTTAATTTGGTGTTTTTTTATTTATATTTTCATATTCTCTGATTCTTGTGTTTCGTTCAGTTTAGTTCATTCATTCTTTCTTTGAGTTCTATGAGGAATCTTCATATTGCTTCTCTAAACTTCTTATCTGAGAGTATAAATAGGTGGACGGCACTTTTTGGGTAATCAGAGCTGCCATCTTCTTTCTCTATGCATGGTGGAGTCCTACATTGTTTCTCATAGTCACACTTGCAGTGTTATGGAGCTGGGCAGAGTAATCAGGCTCATCTGGCTCTGCCCTTCATGGATGGGTCAGATCATCTCTATTGACATGCCTTCTGAGGGCTCTTCTGGTCTGAGTTGGTCTCAGCACCTGCAGCTGTGGGTCTGGATAGCAGCTGCTTTGAAAAGCCCACAGCAGGGGTCTTTATTATTCATTTTAAACAATATAAATCAATTTTAAATAGTGTTATAAACTCCAAAAATGCATGATAAATATGGGGTCTGATGTTAATCAAAGGTGAAAAGCACCATACTGACAAGTATGTGGTTATGAGTTTGATTCCAGTTGGACCCACATGTACCATACCTGATTCTGGTGTTTCTCCATTTGAGTCTCCTAGTGCCACCATAAGGTGCATGTGAGCTTTAGAGAACATCACAGTCGCGCAGGCTATGTGAGTGCTACAGTGAAATTGTGTGGTCTTGAGCAAGTAGCACAACTAAGTGTACAAGAAGCAAAATAAAGTGTGCATGCAACCTCTGTTCTACAACAAAAGCAAGAAGAGCATCAGTAACTGTAAGACACGTGGGAGAGGAATATTTTAAAGAGAGAAATAAAAAGACAACACTATCAATATAATTGGGTTTCTCTGTTTGAAACCCTAAAACAAACTTTTCCAGTTTTCTAGAATTTAGACATTCCTGAAAATCTGCTACTCCAGGTCTTTGGTCCCCCTTTTATTTTTTCACTTTCCTCATGAGTAGAAGATTCTATAGCGGCTATTTATAGAGATTTCCCTTGCAGTATTCATTATTGTCTTATCATCTCATTAAAAGCACAGCTGTAAAACCTCCTGGCTTCTTCCCAGACCAACAGGGTTTAAAACATAACAGAACCAAACCACCTTTTCTTTACCCATTTCCCAAACACACATCCACATCCACACCCACACTTAGGTTTAACACACAAATTCATCACAGATCACATCAAGGCAACCAAGTATATACAAATCTATATTTACAAACGATTAAGAGGCATTTATGCACTTCACTAAAGGATCCTTTGTTTTGGAAAAATATTCACCACAGGAATCCTTTAAATAACCAGTTCACCAAGTGATTTAAAAATAAGACTTGGGGGCCCAGGAGATAGCATGGAGGTAAGGCATTTGCCTTTCATGCAAAAGGTCATCGGTTCGAATCCCGGTGCCCCATATGGTCCCCCGTGCCTGCAGGAGCAATTTCTGAACATGGAGCCAGGAGTAACCCCTGAGCACCGCCGGGTGTGACCCAAAAACCAAAAAAATAAAAATAAAAATAAGACTTAGCTTCAAGAGTCTCCCCTGGGTGGAGATGAAGGTGGAAAAGTTGTATATTTATCAAAAATCTACTCATATTTCATTCATTGGGTCTGTATTCAGTGACCATTAATTATCATTTTAATAATCTTTAACTTAGTGAGTTATACCAAGTCTGTATCTAATGATCAATTTATTTGTATTGCTTGAATTCTTTGTGTATTTTCAGTCATCTTTCTATGGAAGGACATAAAAATGTAAGCAGCATACTGGTATCATTTAGTTTGGGCACAAGTAGATTTTACATTTTACGCTCCAAAAGCACTCACGGAGGTAATTTCTATTTATGCCATTAAGGAACCAGACTAGGCTCCCATTATGGACAATTCTTACTATTAACAAAAAAGTCATGAAGTAATTGTTTTTACAGTCTAAAGCAGACCATGGTTCATGAGATAAAGGACAGGAGTGAGAAAACCCTCAACAACCTAGCTTTCCTCTCGAAGGCTAGAGAAAAGGATTGAGAGCAGCTTTAATGGCTAGAATTTGTGGAAAAAGAACTGGAAAGGAGAGAATACTACTGGAAATAAATAACTCTACTCATGTACTTAAAGAAATGTTAAAAATTAAGTTGTGTCACAAGGGTCCAAAGACACTTTCATAAAGTTATTTTTATGTCCACATTCACTTGTTAAAGCCAAGATGCAGTAGAAATAAATCAAGTGCTTAAGAACAGATGTGTGGATGAAGACACTATGGCATGTGTGATATCTACATACTATACATAATACACATATATGTATACATACAAAATACCTATGTAAGACATAAGAGAAAAGATGAAACCCTACAATTTTCTTCAATGTGAATTAAATTAGAAGTTATGTTGAGTGAAGTCAATTGAAAGGGAATAATATTTTAAAAAACATAGAAATCGCTGAAAATATAGAATAAAAAGTAACATAGAAAGAGAATAACAAAGTCTATGATACAGAACCTGAGAGTTGCCTACAGAGGGGCAGGAAGTGGTGGTGGAATGGTGGAAGGACACCTTGAGACATTGGTGGAGGGACATTGATACTCTAGTGTAGAGTGGAATTGTATATTAAAAGAACCATAAATCACAGTGCCTAAATAAAAATTGAAGGAAAAAACATAAATTTATATCAATTAAAAAATTAAAAAAGGGGGCAGAGAGATAGCATGGAGGTAAGGTGTTTCTCTTGCATGCAGAAGGTCAGTGGTTCAAATCCCAGCATCCCATATGGTCCTCTGAGCCTTCCAGGAGTGATTTCTCAGCATAGAGCCAGAAGTAACCCCAGAGTACTGCAGGGTGTGAACAAAAAAACAAAAACAAAAAAATTAAAGAGTTTTTTTTTTTGCTATACTAGCTGTGATCAGGGCTTATTCCTGGGCCTGTGCTCAGGGAATACTCCTGGCAGGACAATAAAAGCTACATGTGTGCTAGGGTTTGAACCTGGGTCAGCTGCATGCCAGACAAGATTCCTACCCTCTGTTCTATTGCTCTAGCCTTCAAGAAATACTTTTTAAAAAGACAATCAAGTTTTGCTTGGGAGAAAAGACTTGCAAAACTGGTCGAAGAACAACTTCATCTTCCTCTTTTCTTCTCTTTATTGTTGTTATAAAGACTTGGGGTTGCATACTTGGGTGTGGTGCTTGCTGAAAGTTGAACACTAGTTGTACTTACACTTGGTTACAGCAAGCAGGAGATTACAAACAGTAATGTGACTCATTATGGTACTTGGCAGACAACATGAAACTAGCCTCGGGACTAATGACTGGGCAATTTCTTCTTGATTTTATTATTGAAAAAAAACTACACACCCTCCTTTTCTATTTATCTGAAACATTCTTCACACACCACCACACACACTAGAATTTTATATTCTTAAATTTTTAAGAGTTGCGTGACTGAAGGTACATCTTCAATAACTACTTCCTGCTGGCAAGTGGCTGCCTCTACAAGTAGCCCAAAGACATGAGAAACATCTTTTGAGGTGCAAATACCAAGCTCTTTGGAGGTGGAGAAATGGAAGCACTACACGTCTGCAGGAATAGAGTGACAATTTAAAGAAAAATGGATCTCTCAGTAAAAAAAAAACTCCAAAAAGATAGAAACTCCAAGAAAAAAGTAAAGCTCATTATAAGAATATAAAAATACATCAAGGATCCCAGCGTCTTTGAAAAACACCCTATTAGGAGACTCTTATCCAAGTGGGGACAGTTTGAGTAAAACACTATTGTATAAATGAGGTGCTCATTCTTTACTTTGGAGATTTTTCAACATCTCAACCTAAAACTTGTACTCTCAGCTTTTTCCCCTCTCAAGATGTCCATGATTGTTCTTTTTCTCTCTGTTTCTCCCTCTCACTCTGCCTCCATCTCTCTCTGGATCCCTCTCATTCTCTCTCCGCCTCCCTCTCTTTCTGGTTCCCTTTCTCTCTACCGCTTTATCCCTCTCTCTCTTTTCTTCTTTCTTATGCACACACACTTCTCTAAACAAAAGTATTTCACTTCATTGAAAAACAAACTTGCAGTTCTAAAAGCTTCAAGATTTTTAATCAGATTCTGGCTTTGGCTGATCCTTAAGCCCCCTGTGTTCACACAGGACTGGAAGATATTAAAGTTTTGACCAACCAGATAGGGAGATTTTACTTAACACTTCATTTCAGTGGAGACCTCAGGATGGTCACATCTTAAAAGAACTCATCTAACTTTAGAGTTAAAGGCACTGTAGGTGCAGGCTGATCAACAGTGAATGAGCTGCCAACTAAAAACCTCAACCCTCTAAAGAAAACACACTTCAGAACTCAAAGTGTAGCAGTAATAATGTCCATAATCCAGAGTTCCTAGTATCAGCTCTACAAGGAAACAGGAAATCATGACCACTCAGGAGGGAGAAGAATCTGTCAATGGGAACAGGCACTCTGCTATTTTCCTTGCGCAATGGTATAATATTTGCTTTATGAGTGAAAACTTTGATTCGACAAGAAGGTAAATGTTATTCTGATCTGTTCACTTTAAAAGTGTACTTTTTATAAGGATTTGTATCTGTTTCAAGTTGAAAATATAGGAAAAAATTTTATCTCTTTGCAAAACCACTCCTGAATAGTGAATGATTTCAACTGGAAGGATTTATCGCGCTGTATGGGGCCACTGAGAACATCTATTCTCTTATTTGAGAAATACTTTAATAAGAGGAGCTGGATAATCAATGAGCCAGCCTAATTTTCCAAGCCTTTGCTTCTTCCATGCTGTTTCCATCATTTAAAAGATTACACAGTGCTTGTTGTTAGCCTGAATTGGAGATTACTATTCTAGTCACTGAAACTAGGGTCATAAATAAGGCTAATAATCTGAAACTAAAGTCATAAATCATTTCTCATGGAATTCACATTCTTGAGGGAGAGATTTTTTCTTTTTCTTTTTTTCTTTTCTTTTTTTTTTTTTTTTTTTTTTTTTTTTTTTTTTTTTTTTTTTTTTTTTGGTTTTTCAGGCCACAACCGTTTGATGCTCAGGGGTTACTCCTGGCTAAGCGCTCAGAAATCGTCCTTGGCTTGCAGGGACCATACGGGACGCCAGGGGGATCAAACTGTGGTCCTTCCTTGGCTAGGGCTTGCACGGCAGGCACCTTACCTCTAGCGCCACCTAGCCAGCCCCAGGAGAGACATTTAATATAAAAAAATGAAGAATTTCTGATCGCGACCTAGACCTATTATTGATATTTCACTATCCATACAAATTTAAATTATCATGCTGTACACCTAAAATTAACAATGTTTGTTGTGTGTCATTTATATATCAATTTTATAAAACCTCTATTTTGGGAGAAATAATCAGAGGACATTAAAGCAGAAAAACTAGAATATACTTGAGAGTAAAAAGAGGTACCTAATTTGGTTTATACGATCAGAGAAATATCCTCTAAGGAAATGATAATTGATATAATTCCTAAATAATGAAAAAGAGCTGACCATGTAATAATATATAGGAAAATGATTCCAGGAGCCAGGAGCAATGTAGAGTGCAAAAGCTCTGAGGTAGCAATGAGTTGATGCTACCAAGGTAATGTGGAGTAGGAAAGAGAATTGTGATAGAGTCAGGAATGAGAGACTTGAATCCAGGATGTATTGCCAGAACCTTTACTGTACCACTTAGCTCAGCCTAACTGATAGAGGTGGAAAGAGCAAAAGACTGGAAACACATTCTTTGTATACTGAAGCCCTGAATTTTATCTACAGTAAACCATGGTCACCTGGGCACTTCCACGTGTGGCTCCAAAACAAAAGCCAAAATCTTTTTCACTAAATAAATAATTCTAGGTAAGGAGACCCTGTCAGGTTTTGACATGTTATGGTTCTCTGATTTACTGAGTACATCTAACAAGCATATGCCATGCAGAGCTTGATGATATCAGAATATATCCTAGATGTGGTAAAACAAGAAGATACGAGGATTTGAAATTAGTGGATCTTCTTCAAGCCCACTCACTATATAAACATTGTTCTTGAGAAACTTTTGTCTTTTTTGGTTTTGGGGCCACACTTGTTGATGTTCAGGGTTTCCTCCTGGCTATGCACTCAGAAATCGCTCCTGGTTTGGGGGACCTTATGGGATGTCAGGGGATCGAACCGTGGTCCATCTTAGGCTAGTGCTTGCAAGGCAGATGCCTTACCTCTAGCACCACCGATCTGGCCCTCTGAGCAACATTTTTGATGCATGTTAGAGTCTTAGCTTTTTGTGGTTTTAGTTGTTGGGTTTTTTTTAATATAAAATCCTTGTGTAAACATCATGATTACAATCATGATTATAGTTGGGTTTCAGTCATAAACAGAACCCTCCCCCTTTTTTGTTTTGTTTCTGGTTTTTGTTGTTTGTTTTGTGGGAGTATTGGGGTAGTGAGTGGTTTAAGACATATTTTGCATTATTCAGGGATTACTCCTGGTTCTGAGCTCAGGGACAATATTCAGATATAGTGTTGGCAACATGTAAGGTGAGTACCTTAAAAGCACTGTTCTCTGAGCCCCATTTTCTTTGGGTAAGGCCTACCAAGAAGTGCTCAGGAAACCTGAGAGACGTACTATGGTATTCTGCCAGGTAGTGGTACCAACTGGTAGTTCCAACTTTTGATATCAACTTGTGATTCAGTGTCAGTGCCTGAGATATGGTGCTGCTTGGGCCCAGTAGTGCTGTGGTCACAAGGGCCAACCCAGGGTGGACAGAGAATTCTAGGTCTGCACATGGCAATGGGAATGGTGGGAGTGGAGGAATGTGTGTGGTTTGGGGATTGTGGCCTAATCCATGTTTATTTCCTCCTCTGCTCAGTTTCTTCTTTATTGTAATGCCAGGGATAGAACCCAGGTCTGCTGCATGTAAGGCAAGATTATCCCGCTAATTCATATTCCCAGACAACCCTCAGCTCATTTGTTGACAAAAATGATAACTAATAGTCCTCAGGAAGATTGAGTTAGATATATAGCTACACCTGATCTAGTATTAGACACAAATACAAAAATGTGATTTTCAAGATTCCTTCTAGGGACTATGCCAGGTAGTGCTCATTGTAAAAGCATGTAGAAATGCCTCAAGAAAGGATGGAAGGATTGATTACACAGCTTGTATAATATATCGGCTATGTGTTCTATGGAGTTGAAGTGATGAGCAAGCAAGGAAGATACTGTTTCTAGAGAGAAAGAGACAATACACAAATCAAAACAAATAAGCAAAAGTACTAGTGAAAAATAAGTGCAGTGCAAAGAATTAGACTTTAATGAGGTGATGGAGTGGAACTGATTGTCTCTGTAGACTGGATTTTCTGGGAAAGTCTTTTTCATGTGATTCTTACATAGAGAGATGAATAATAAGGAGGTGTCACTGTGTGCTCATTCCAGGAAAAACATTCTAGGCTGAGGAATTGTATAGGCCTACAGTCAAGAAGATAGTCACAGACTATACTGGCTGGAGTTAAACAGGTGACAGAAGATTTACATGAGCTGACTTTGAAGATGAAGAGGGATCAGAACCTTAGGGTCTAATGCCAAGGTAATCATAGATAAAAAGCATCATCCCCCAAAATATAATGAATTTGTAGGAACTGAGATAATAAAGGATAACAAACTTAGAAAAACAAGAAAATGACAGAAGAGGCAATCCTCAGAAAATAATAAATGATCTTTGCATATATAAGAAGATATATAATTTTTTCATAGAAAAGTTCCTACTAAAATGGCATTGAGATACTGTGTTAATACAGCAGATAGCAAAAAATACCAAAGTTGGATGATATACTTCGTTGGTCCTGGCATTATTGATAGAATTGTAAATGGTGCATTTTCAACTGTACATAATTTATAATATTAATTAGAACGATATATATATTTACTTTATGACCCAGTAATCCTTTTGAAGGGAGGGTGGGTCATACCCAGTGGTGCTCAGGTGTTACTCCTGGCTCTGTGCTCAAAAATCGCTCCTGGAAAGCTCGGGGGCCATGTGGGATGCCGGGAACTGAACCCAAGTCCATCCTGAGTCTCCACATGCTGGGCAAATGCCCTACCACTGTGCTATTTCTCTGGCCCCTGGTAATCCTACTTCTGAAAATTTATCCTTGAAATGTACCTAATTCCAAACAAAGAAACTGTATATGCAGCAACTCAGATAAGATTGTTTATAACAAACAATAGGTACAAACAATACAAATGCCCCCTAACTGGAAGTAGGTAAGAGTCTGATCTATTCCCATAATAAGGAATAAGGAACTATAGGGCTATCTTAAGGGGCTGAAGAGAATGTCTTAAATGTGGAGGCCCCAAGTGTGATCCCTAGTACCACCTGGGTTCCTGATCAGCACTGTTCTGACCCTGGTGCCCTGAACAACACTGGGTCCCTACCACCATCAGATCCAAGCAGCAACAATCATTAGGCACACAGAGCTGAACTGAATATAGCCAGGAATAACCCTAAGCTCAGGAGCACTACTGAGGAGCTGCTCCACCTTCCCTAAACACACAAAGGAAATGTGGAAAAAGCTTATAATATGAAAAAATAAATATTATGTTAGAAAAAGCAAAATCCAAAACCTTAGTGTCTTGCTGCTATGTAATAAAGGAGAAAATAAAAGAAAGTCTTACTTGCATTTATTTAACATTATATTGAACCTAACATAAAGCTACAGTATAATGAATAGACATTTGCCTTACATGTGACTTATCCAGGTTCGGTTCCCAGCATCACAGATGATCCCCTGATCTCACCAGGAGTGATCTCTGAACACAGAGCGAGAAGTAACCCTTGGAGCACTGCCAGGATGTGGTCCCAAACAAACAGATAAAAAACTACAATAAAAAAGAATTTAATAGGGGCCAGAGAGATAGCATGGAGGTAAGGCATTTGCCTTTCATGCTGAAGGATGGTGGTTCGAATCCCGGCATCCCATATGATCCCCCGAGCCTGCCAGGAATGATTTCTGAGCATAGAGCCAGGAGTAAGCCCTGAGCACTGCTGGATGTGACCCAAAATCAAAAGAAAGAAAGAAAGAAAGGAAGGAAGGAAGGAAGGAAGGAAGGAAGGAAGGAAGGAAGGAAGGAAGGAAGGAAGGGA
>PVKC010029022.1:0-15244 GCA_004027635.1 Crocidura indochinensis
ATTTTTACATATCTGCTTGACTGTGATCGTGGCAAACTCTATCTATTGTACTATAACAAATTCATCATTTTAATAACTATGCACCTGAGTATTTTAAAAAATAATATAGCTTTAAAACTAGAATTGTTATATATATTTGTACAATATGCTTCTTCAAGGGGGAGTAAAGAAATAGCACAATCTTTATTGTCTAATCCTTTACCTGTGAGATAAAAGTACTGAGCATGAACAGAATTTTGTATTTCACTTTCATTCCCAAGATTGGCTGCATTGTGCATGGGACCTAGCTCATAAGACAGTCTATAAATTTCTGGTCATAAACATTTCATAATAATCTTAGCTTAGCTATTATATTTATTATATGTAATTCCAAGCAAGATATTGTGTAAAAATAATACCAGTTATCACTATCCTCTAACCTGTTCTAATCACAATATATGATATTATCCACAGTGATTTTGTGTGTATTGCATACACATATGTTTTATTATTCTAGGACATAAATGAAGGGCCTCAGATATACAATGAAAGTTCTCTTACTAGTGAACTACATCTCCAGTCCTGTTATCTGGTATATTTATTAACACAAACAGGTGTGTATCTCCTCAATTCTCAAATCATCTTTGTCTAATGTTTTTTGTGATTTGTGATAAAAGGACACTCTCAACTGCTGAAAATGTTCTCTGCTTCAGCTTCTATAGAAAATGGTATGTATATTTCTTTAAGAAACATAATAAGAAAAGTGAGAGAGAGAAAAAGAGAGAAAGAAGAAAGAAAGAGCTAGAGAAAAGAAAATGCCTGCCATAGTGTTAGGCAGAGGAAAAGTCACAGGGCAAGGCAGTCTGGGAAAGAGTAGGAGGGATAATGGGGACATCGCTCATGAAAAATGTACACAAGTGAAGGAATAGTTGTTGGTCATTGTATGACAGAAACTCAGTAAAAAGTAAAAAAATTTGTAACTGTATCTCACAGTGATTTAATAAAAATATTTTTAAAAAAAGTAAGAATAATGTTTCTACACAGCCAATTCATGGAAGCAATTGCCCAAGCATGAGTTTAAAGGGATATATGCACATATCAGTTCATCAGAACAGTACAGTATTCAGTAATGAAAAGCAACCTAAACATTCAGCAAAATGAATGGATAAAGAAGCTAAATAAATGACTGTATATATGCAGTGGAATACTATGCTTATAGAGTAAGTATTAAACTATTCTAAATATATATATACTATATAAAACTATACTTATAGAATAAGTAGAGAAGAAATCATAACATTTGCTACAATATAGATAGAACTGAGGGTATCGTGATAAGTGAAATAAATCAGAGGAGAACAAATGCAGGTGACTTAAAATATCTGTGGAATAGGAACAAAATGTGAAAATAGAAAGTTTAGAACAATGATGCTTTGTTAGCCTAGGGTTGCAAAACACAGGTTTCAATCATTGGGGTCAGGGAAAAAAGACGGGTGGGAGAGAGATGGCATATGGACAATGGTGGAGAGTCTGGAAATGGTGATGATAAGGTGTGTTAAGTTTGTGCATTAACATAAAAACATGAAAACTAGTGTAATCATATTAATTGTAATCACGTTATAATTAAAATAAATTCATTTTAAAATAAAAATGTTTAGGCCTTCTGTAATGTTTTTTTTCTTTATTCATTACCTAAAATATAAGCACTGTCATTTTTGTGTGAATATAAGTTGAATCACAAAAAAGAAAAAAAGGCAAGAAAAGTAGGCTAAAAAAACCTAGAATCTAATGTTCAGTACCTAGTATTGCTTCTGTGATTAAGGATCTTGAAATGATAATATTATCATGGATCACACAGGTACATGGAAAGAAAATAAGAGAGTGATGACAAAAGTGACAAGAGAAGCAAGTAAGTGGAGGAGGCACTAAATCAAAAGAGGAATTCATGATTAAAAGAAGGGAGATGCTATTCAGAGGAAAAATAAGGAAAGGAAAAGTGAAGCCTCTACAGTCAGGAAAAGAATAGTGCTGCTGTCAAGTTGATTTTGTTAGAGAAATGTTTTAAGCCTTCTCTCTATTCTATTAAGAAAACATAAAAACCTCAACGTCAGAGAGATAATACAGAGGGTGCACATTTGCCTTGTATAGGGCCTGCCAGGTTAGAACTGCGGCATTCCATATGGTCCCGAAAGCCTGCCAGGAGCGATTCCTGAGAGCAGAGCCAGAAGTAACCCCTGAGTATCGGAGTGGTCCAAACAAACAAACATACAAAGCATAAAATTTTATAATTTGTGTTGTTTTAAACCACTGCTTTGTAAAAATTTATGACAGAAGCAAACATACATGCATTATAAAGGAGGAAGGACTGTTGAGAAGGGGAAAGGAAATTTGAAGAAAGGAGCATTGCGACCTCAGGTTTCAATCTAAATCATTAAAAACAAACCATGAAAGAACAATTTTATGAAATTTTTGGTTACTGACCCCAAGAGTTAAATTGTAAAGAGAAGCTAACTTTCAAAACTGTTTTCTATGCTGTTTTTTAGTTGTTTATACCATTCTAAGAAGAGATGGTCAAGTCTATTTTCTTTTTAAAAGAAAAGTTCAGGCTCTTGCTTGATGGAGTGGTTTCCATGGAAACAGACTTCAAAAGCTACTCTACAAGAAAAAAGAGTTTCAAAGATTAAAATAATGTTCAAATCAAAATAAATTCCAACTTTTAAGTAACTTTAAAGTTAAATAGCAATTTTAAGAAATACAAATTGTTCTTATATTTGTATTTCATTTTTACATTATAAAGTGTTAATGTTGTTATCAAAACAATGTGTACTCTTAGATTATTGATGTCATATGCAATTCATCTACTGTATTTTACTTATTTTCATAAATTCAATGCTAATTTTTGGCTGTAGGTTTTTCCCATTGATATGCAAACAAGATTTTATTTTAACAAGATTGTCACTCAAATAGATAACAACTTCACTAGCAAAGGAAAATATACAATATTTTGTCTTGTTTTCTCTTTTTTAGACTATGTTTAGCAATGTTTAGGCCTTGTTCCTGGTTCTGTGTTCAATCATCTTTCCTGGAGTGGACCATATGGGATTCTTGGAATTGAAACCAGATTGGGTACATGCAAGACAAACACACTACCCTCTATAGTATAGCTTCCATTCCAACTGCATATAAAAAGCACATAAAAAACTGTAGCATAAAAAGTTTATTTTTGTTGTTAATTAATTGAAGGTTGGAGCCTGAGAGATAGCATGGAGGTAAGGCATTTGCCTTTCATGCAAAAGGTCATCAGTTCGAATCCCGGTGCCCCATATGGTCCCCCGTGCCTGCCAGGAGCAATTTCTGAGCACGAAGCCAGGAGTAACCCCTGAGCACTGCCGGGTGTGACCCAAAAACCAAAAAAAAAAAAAAAACAAAAAACAAAAAACAAAACAAAACCAAAATTAATTGAAGGTTTTTTTTTTATTCTTACTATAAATATCTCCTTCTATCCAAGTAAAGTCTAGGTTCAAGAATACAATCATTCTAATATCATTAAAGTAGGGGCTATTTTTACAAGCACTTAAAACAAATTTGCTGTTAACATAGCACAATTGATAAATGTGGTGAAAAGTTGTGTCAAAAATGAAAATGATCCTTTCACCTACAGTAAATACAAAATGTCTGTATATTGGTGCACAGTTCCTATAAACAGAATAACTTCATCAAAAGCTTGCTGAGCTCTTCTTCATCTCAATAACATTCAGTATTTTTTTTTAGAAAGAGAAATATAGCTCCACTCTAAAATATCTCCAATTTTCTGATGATGTTATCTTTTCTAACAACTTGGTTTTTTTCCCATGTAATCCTTCAGGAATTCTTATTGAGAATTCACAATTTTTGTACTTGTTTATCAGGGTGTCAACCTTCCTCTAACCATTATCACCAGATTAGTGGAAAGTCAGTCTCCCAGTCAGGACTATTGCATTCTAGCACTGCAGGTAATATGTATGTGGTCAGTAATATTCTGCAGGCTTCTGGACATGCTTAAAATGAAACTTTCTTATGAACAAGTCAAAGGACCATGGGCAAGAGATGGTTTAGTAGCAGGATTTGCTTAAAGTGTTGAAGCAACAGTTTCTTTCATAACTACAGCCCCTCTTGCAATCAACTGAGGCAGCAAAAAATGAAATGGAGCAAAAAATAATGGAGACTTGCAAACTCTTCATTTTACCCCAGTGCCTCAGGTGGAAAATTAACAAAGGCCTTCAAACTCTCAGAGTTTCTTCCTTCTCCAGCAGGCCGAGACATCATCTTGGAAATAAAAAAGACTCAATACCCAGAACACATCCAAACCTGCAAAAGTCTTGAACGCTGTGAAGTCCTGTGAGACTACAGTTCAGGTTAGCAATAGTTTCCTTGCTCCCCTGGCAGTTTGGATTCCCCCACTCCAGTATTTCTTTCTTGCTCAGAGAAATCAATGTGCTCTTGTGCCCCCACACCGTGTCTTGAAACAGGATTATTTTCATGTCCAAGATAAAGGTTTGCCTGCCACCAGATATTCCAGCTGGATTGACAACAAATACTGTCCTGTGTTGTATTTCATTTTTTTGCCAATTTGGTGACTTTATTTTTTTCTTTACTTTACAAATCAGAAGGGGAAGTCTTCTGCCCAGTCCCCCCCAAAGGCAACCTGGAGTGCCAAAATTCACAGGTGGTAAAGAGAGGCTCAATTCAAAGAAATCATTAGAGTAATCTTTACTATTTTCAGAGGTCTATAGTCAGTATACTGAGCTGCTGGATAGGCATGGAGGAAAAAGTAATGAACTGAGAGACCATAGAGAAAGGAAAAGAGCAGTGCAAATTAATTTAATCTACTATAACATCTTTCTCTTTATTTTTCCTTCTTTCTTTTCCTTTCTTCCCTTTATTTTCTTTCTTTCCTTTTCTCTCAATTTTCTTTCATTCGTCCTTTTATCCTTTATTTTATTTTCTTTCTTTCTTTCTTCTCTTTCTCTTTCTTTCTTCTTTCTTTCTTCTTTCTTTCTCTCTCTTTCTTTCTTTCTTCCTTTTTTCTACCTCTTTCTTCTCTCTATCTCATTCTTTCTTTTTTGCTTTTCTTTATTTCCTCTTCCTAAAGGTTTAAGAGATAAATCCTGAACAGGCTTGGAAACCATATAGCTTCTAGGAAATTAGCCTGGTCAATTATGTGCCAAGCTATGTACAAGGGCCAAACCTATTTTATCAGAAAAATGGTGTATCCTGTGTTTAGTAAAGTTTGACTAGGAAGCCATATTCATTTCTTTTAGTTTTTATTCAAAATTTACAAATGTTAAATGAAGATGCTGTAATTTTTTTAATATTTTCTTATTTTAAGGCTTCTTACTATGTTCACTTGTTTTTGAAAAATGATAATAATTAGATTCCCAAATAATAGAAAAGATTTTAGATTGCTTGCCTTCAACCTGATCAAAATAGGTCCTATCTCTAGTATTCTATGTGGTACCTTCTGTATTACCAACAGTGATCCCTAAGCATAGCCAGGTTGGCATCCTTAAAAAAATAGCAAAACATTAAACTAAAAAAAGAATAAAAAGTTAAAATATAAGAATAAAAGAGGGACTGGGCAGTGGTGCTGGAGGTAAGGTGCCTGCGCTAACCTATTACTGACCGCCGTTCGAACCCCCCGTTTCCCATATGGTCCCCCGTGCCTGCCAGGAGCGACTTCTGAGCGAATAGCCAGGAGTAACCCCTGAGCATCACTGGGTGTGGCCCAAAAACCAAAAAAAAAAAAAAAAAGAATAAAAGAAAGTCCATATTTATCCAACACATACTGAAGCCCTAAACTAAGGAGACATTATTAATTTTTTTCTGAGTGACTTACCCCCTCCTCCAGCCTGGTTAAATTTTCTGGTTTTGATCCCCAGAATCCCATATAGTCTCTAACAAACCATCAGAAGTATTGCCTGAGTTCAGTACCAGGATTAACCCTAAGCTTCAGATCCAATTCCATATATCCCCACCAAATACACAATAATATTTAGAGAAATAAATAACACAAATATTTAAAATTATTAAAGAAAAAGACTATAAAAACATTTATTTATTTTTTTTCTTTTAATTTTGTTTCCAACAGGCTTGCTGCTTGGAAATTATTACTTTTTTTTTCATAATGGATCTTGTATATGAAATTCACTTTGAAAAACATTCTACAGTTTAGTAATTTTTAAATGTACAATTGATTTACACGTTATGTTTAAAATATAAAAAGGGTCTAAAGACATCAGCTCTATGTTACACACCTATGCACAACTCATTTACCAAGTTATAAAAACTGTAATGCTAAGAAATGTATGGATACAACAAGTTATACAATTTCCCTATATTTTTAAATGCTACATAAATTCAATCCTGCCCTCCTAATAGGGAAGTTTGTGTTCCATCATTGAACAACATCTATGGACTACAAATCTCATATTTTTCCCTAGAGGATTAATCTAAGCATTCTCAGTGATTGTAATATGTACAGGACTTTATATTACACACTTGGTGTAAAAAAGAATCACCTCATTCCATCTAAAACTTTGCACTGTAATTGGGACAGAAAGGAAAACTAAGTTAGAGGTGTGCAAATGTTAGTTACTTAAGCAGTATTTCTTAATTGGGGGAATTTGACCCCTGTGAATCCCTAGAATATTGAAAAGAGAGTCACTGGCCAAGGTTGTCTAAATGAAGTCCACAACCAGCAGGACAGTGGGACATTGGGAAAGAACTATATTAGGAAGAGAAGCAATGGGTAGGAACAAAAGAGGAGAAACAACTGCTGTGGACTGATGTGCCAAGGACCATTAAAAAAGCAGAATCTAAAGATTGAGTGGTCTGGGAGTATAGACAAACTAAAACACAAAGATTCATTTCTCATGTAAATATGCTCTTTGTGCATTTTTCTCTAGCTTGGGGGTGGGTGGGAGGCTTGACAGGTCCCCAGCCATTCCTCTATTTCTCCCCTGGACTCTAGGCCTGGCCTGAGTGCCATGTCGGCTGATCTACTGTGAGTTCCAGGTGGACTCTATTAGAGGTCCCCAGACTACCCCCCTCCCTACTCTAGGGGGGAGGAGTAGAGGGAGAAGCCAGGCAGATAGCTGGTTTCTTGTGCCTTGATCCTGGAGGCCAGCTCTTCCAAGTATGGGGTTATGGGGACACCCCATTCCAGAGGCCTACTCTCTAGCTTGGGGGGTGCTGGGAGGCTTTGCAGGCACCCAGCCATTCCCCTATTTCTCCCCTACTCCAGGCCTTCCCTGGCTGCCAGCCCAGATGGACTCTATAGTGGTCCTCAGGCTTTCCCCTCTTCTCTCCCTACACTAAGGGGGGTGGGCAATTGGGGTGGATGGTGGGCCAATGCAGCACTGGTGTATGTTGGGGCATTATGTCATGACATTCACTGGTATTTTTTTTCTCATTGGTCTCTATTTCAAAAACCATACCATATATATTTAAAATAAAAATTGGAGGATGGACTCTCAGGCTGGGAAGAGACCAGTTCTGGGTATCATATTTGAATATTGTAGATATATTCCCTCAACTGCTATAACTATAATTGAATATCCCCTTAAACAGTGACAATTGTGTCCACTGTCTTAAATTAGATTGTTTATTTTCCCCCACTTTTATCTTTTTTTTCTTTTTGTACACTGTTTAATGAGGAATTTCTGTGAAAGAGTCCCTCAGTTTAATGCTCATGTATGAACCAGGTCACAGGGATTGTTGAACTTGTTCTTGTGGCCCCCTTATGAGCTGATAATGCCAGGTGGTTTTATTCCTTGTTTGCATGGGCACATTAAAATGGAAAATACTATACATATAATTGAATTCTTATCTAATAGAGATGAGAACACACAAATCTTGTGGTGCAATGGGACTTTACATCCTGAATGTTGACATGATGACCTGGCACAGGCCTCAGAGGTTTGGGCATTCTCCATTCACCCCTAAACCAGGGAAGCCATCTATGAAACATCCAAAGATGTCTATGACATCACCTGGAAGCAATCCTCTACCAGGGAAGAGCCCACTGCTGCTCTGACATCGATTTACTCAAAAGAGTCTTCCCTTAACACTGAGAATATTTAAACAATAATAATGACATGCATATTGGACAGAGTTTCCTGTATTGCCCTTTAATTGTGAGTTGAAATTAGACAATGCTCTGAACCATCCTGACTTCAATTGGATATACAGATTCCAGGATCTTCAATACAGAAACATGATACCAACAACTGAGACTGTGTGAAAAATAAAACTGTATTGGCACTACAAACAATGACCTGGATTGGACAAACTAGTTTGCCTGGAGCCTAGAATTGGTCTTATGTCAGGAAACTTCAGGGGTAAGGTCTCCTTGTATTTAGGCCAAGGTTTTTTCCTTTCCATGTCCTCCATACTTTGGTGGACCTATGCAAATGATAATTGCCTCTCTAACACTGTTTTTACAGTTTCCTTAGACTCTAAACCTTTAAGAAATCACTAGTAAAACCATCTGGAACTATACTTTTGTTTTTGTTTAGTTTCAATTTTCATACTTGAATATGTCTGTTGGTGTTTTTTGCTATTCGTTCCATTAAGTCTTGAATGGCTGTGAGATTCTAAAACTATGTTTATTTCCTCTGAATGATTCAATTTAGTGATATAAAATTGTGCATACTAATCTAAAAAAAACATGGTTATTGAAAGGTCAAGCATTTGGCTTTAGGTCTCTCTTTCTTGCTCTCTTTCCCTTATACCATTTTTCTCTTTTCTCATTTGGATTCAAAATCAAAATTAAAAAAAGAAATACATCTGAATGAACTAAACCACAGACTGTTATATGTAAAATATGCAGATTTGAGAAATTTTAAGGAAGAATAATTCTTAGAAAATTTTCTAATAAATGAGAAGTCAAACCCTTCAAACCACAAAAATATGAAAATCAGAAAAAATAGGTAAAATAAACTATTATGTTTAAAAATTTGACATTGAGAAATCATTTGGAAATGACTCATTTGGGACACAAGAAAAAAAAAATTATGAATTAATATGATACCTACTGAATTATAAGTATATGTCTGAGACAGTTTCAAAATAGTCTTTTCAAGTAGGCATTTCCTATACATTGCACTTTGTGAATTATTGTTATTCAACTATCAAGAGTATTTGTTTACCAGTTTTATCTACATAACAGTGTATAAAGTTAAAAACATTGGGATAGGATATTTTAATATTAGTCTGTAACTTATATTTAAAGAGAATAATTAATCTTTGAGTAACAGATTTATTGGGACTTAAAAGTTGAAATGAATTCATTCAAGAAAGTTCCTAAATGTCCAAAGCAGATGTCTAGATTTCCCCAGAACCAATTCTGTAGCCAGGGTAATCCGTTAGCCAGAATAAAATATTTTCTTTCTTCATATTCCATCAAAGTGCTTTTGATAAACCTGGCTATAAAAATAATAATAATGAAACAGCTGGTTTTATGAAAATTTAATGTGTTAATCTAATTGAACGTTCACTCAGGCAAAAGTTTTAATTGTTAGCACATGCTATTCTCTGATAGCATATAACACAAATACTTCAATATATCTCAAAACTGTTTGTTTATACTCTTGATAAAATAAATTTCCTCAAATTATAAAGTATTTATATATACAAATTTTATGATAATGTGTAACATATTTAAAATTTATAATAATACATAACAAAAATGTTTCAATATATAGCAAATACTGTTTTGTGTATACTCTTGCTAAAATAATTTCCCCCAAATTTATGAGAGTTTATGTATAAAAATTTCATATCCTTGCTTTTAAAAAATAGCATGGCATTCTGAACTAATCCCTTTTTATTACCAGAAAGAGGCTAAAGGCTAAGACAAATAAAGGAGAAATAGAAATGTAACAATAAGGATGATAGATTTCTCATCCATAATATATAGTTTGATTTATTTATTAAATCCATCTCAGAATCCTGAGCTATCATTTATTGACATCAGTTTCATTTTTTAAAGAAATATTGACAAACTCCTAGAATAAAGTTGCAAATTATTGTTCCAAGCACGAACAAAACAAATCATTTGGAAAGGAGTTTTAAGATTCAAATAAATATATAATTTCACTACTCTCTTATCATTCAATGGACATTATATAAAAATTGTGAACAAAAATAAGCAATGTATACATATAAATATTTCTCAGAGAAATGCAAGATTTACTTTTGAAATGAAGTTGCTATGGAAACAGAGTCCTATTGATGCATTAGCAAGACTAGATATTGAGGGTTTTTATAGTTATAGAAGTGCCTTTACAAAAGGTTGAGACTACAATTCTAATATTGGCTTGGCATATTACAAGATCAAGTGGAATAGATACTACTACTAGAAACTAGAGTCTGCTAGTGAAATAGGGAAATATAATTATACTCATAATGGGTTTAACAAATGTGGTAGATAGATGCCTCTATTTATAAAAATTAATTTAATTAAATGCATAATGTTTTCTTATAGTGACCAATTTGTTGTTTATTCTTTACTGCATCTGGAAGTTATGTTTTTAGATAGTGTAAAATTATGGGAAATGTAAGTAATGTGTAAAATTCTATATACAATTAAAATGTAGTAAAGAAAATAGTGAATTTTGCATATTATTTTTACTAAACTCTTACAATTATTTTGAAAGATGAACACACTAGTTGAAGAAAGAAAACAGAACTTCCAGTACCATTTATCCAATACAGAGTGTTAAGTTACATTGAATATAAATTTGCCCTATAAGCAAAGTCTCTGCAAATTAAGTATGCTATTCTAAGTCATAATATTATTAATTTTATAATTTTACTTGATAAATGAAAAGCATATTCGATAAAATAAATAAGTTAGAGTTCTAAAATTCATGGGTAGGCTACTATGTTATTAAATTTTTTTGCACTGTTACTGGATTTTCTTTATAGATAAACTCATATAGCCAATGGAGGACAGAAACATACTATAGTAGAATGGGTGGAATTGACACGATATGCATAAAAGCATATCATAAATAGTGTTGTAAGTCATGGTACTTTAATGATATGCTTTTCTTTTTTAAAAGTGTATCTTGGGGTCAGAGTGGTGATGCAGTGGTAAGATGTTTGCCTTGAACACGCTGACATAGAATGGACTGCAGTTAGATCCCCCCTTGTCTCATATGGTCCCCCAAATCAGAAGCGATTTCTAGGGGCAGAGTCAGGAGTAGCCCCTGAGTGTCAATGGATATTGTCCAAAAGCCAAAAAAAAAGGTATCTTTAATATTTAATTATTTTTTGCCACACCAGTAACGTTCAGCGGATATTTCTGGCTCTGCACTCAGAAATCATTTCTGGCTCAGGGGACCATATAGGAAACAGGGACTGTCCATGATTGGCCAGGTGCAAGCAAAAACCCTACAGCTGTGCTACCACTCTGGCCAAAATTTAATTAATGCTTTTATATAAATATTTTATATAAATTCTTTTATATAAATAGTTCAATTATTATTTTTATTTTTCTCTTCTTTACTTAAAAATTTTAGCATAACACAGCAATTTACTTAATTCTTTATAATACAGTAAGTTTAGGTATTAAATGTTCAAATATCAATCCCGCAATCCATGTAATTTTCCTTTCACCAATGTCACCAATTATCTACCTGCCACCATACCCTTACCTTTTGCAGGTACAAATAATTTTACTTCATTTTAGTACAATGCTAAAACAAATGGAAATATTATAACTTAGACCAACAAAGGTCAATTTGAAATACTTGCTTTATCTTTAATATAATTGTTATATTATAACTAATATAAGTATTCAGCCAGCTGTGGTTGGTGCTAGTTGGGGTTTCTGTGTTACTCTCTGGACTCATTGAGTTGGTAGATTTTTTTTATTGATATCTTTATTTAAACACCTTGATGACAAATATGATTGTAGTTGGGTTTCAGTCATGTAAAGAACACCCCCTCCCCTTCACCAGTGCAAAATTCCCATCAACAATATCCCAAATATCCCTCCTCTCCACCACACCACGGCCTGTACTCTAGACAGGCTTTTGACTTCCCTCATCCATTCACATTATTATGATAGTTCTCAATGTAGTTTTATTTATCTAACTGCACTTATCACTCTTTGAGGTTGTTAGGTTTCTATGTAAGATTTCCATAAGGTATTTTGTTATATGACTAGACTGAAACTACTATAAAATTTTGAGGTATCATGAGGTCTCATGTGACTGCAATGCTCCAGGATTTATAGATAGTAAACAAATTTGGTGAACTAGAAGTTTGAAAAATTTAAGTTGTGGAGCTGTTAGTAGTATTGGGGCTGACATTGTTCTACTGTGGTTTATGAAGAAATGGGAATTGTCCCCAATCATTCTGAGAATTGCACAGAGATATCAACCCAGTCCAGACTACCTGGGAACCTTGGAAAGTAGTACATATATGTTTTATAAATAAAATTGAAGTTACTAATTTTCTGTATGGAACCAAGTTCCCTCAGGAAAAACTGAAACAAAGATTTAATTTTAGTCTTTACATTAGACTATATTTTTGAAAGTACACTCATACAGGTAACATAAACACAAATATAGAATTTAGCATTTAGTAGCTAGAAATATTGTGTTGAAGGTCTTTGCTTTTATGCAACTGGCCTATTTTCAATCCAGAGTACCATATATGGTTCTTTGAGTCTCCATAGGAGTGTTCCTTTCCTGAGAACAGAGCTAAGAGTGATCTCTGAGCATAGTTGGATGTACCTCAAAATAAAACATTAACAATATATAAGATGTATAAATCTCATTAAAAAGTAATTATTTGAATAACCAATCATTTACTAGTGCATTATAGAAAATATAAGAAAATATTGAAGAGGAAAAGAAAGAAATGAAGGAAGTCATCTTAGATAACTAAAATAATAGCTTCATCCAAGTTAGATTTTTTGTAAGACTGGTTTTAATTTATTTCAGATTTTTTCACAAAGTTATTTTAGATTAACTTCAATCATTATTTGTGTAGTATATTATGTATTTGTTGATCAGTGCTCACTGAGCCTCTGAGTTTATTATGGTCTTAATTATTGAGTATGACTTAATGTCTCATTTCTTTGCCTTGCAATAGAGATCAGGCATAGTGCATTCTCGTCAATAGAATATACATGAAAACAGCCCTCCCCCGCTCATTTCCCAGGCTCCAGGTGGCTGCAAAAGGTAGGGGAATTCTCCCCCAACCCCGTTTCTGCCCCTCCCCCGCTCATTTCCCAGGCTCCAGGCGGCTGCAAAAGATAGGGGAATACTCCCCACGTTTGCACACCTCCCCCGCTCATTTCCCAGGCTCCAGGTGGCTGCAAAAGGTAGGGGAATTCTCCCCACACCCCACTTGCGCCCCTCCCCCACTCATTTCCCAGGCTCCAGGCAGCTGCAAAAGGTAGGGGAATACTCCCCACATTTGCGCCCCTCCCCCGCTCGTTTCCCACACTCCAGGCGGCTGCAAAAGGTAGGGGAACTTCCTCCCATCCGCGACCCTCCCAGCCCCACACCACAGGGAACAAAAACAGGCCAAAATCGGAAGGCACTACTCTCCAAGCCACACCAATAAATGCATAAAAACATGGGCAGACTGAAGAGGACCCTAACACCTGGATACAGAGAGAACCCCTAATAAGTTCCCAAGTCCACCAAAATGCACAGATCCAAGTGATGAAGATTTGAAAGCAGGCATGAGAAAGGAGATGCAAGCCCTGGTACAGGAAATGAGAGAATCGCTAGCTACCGAGTACAAGAAATTCATGGAG
This sequence comes from Crocidura indochinensis, assembly GCA_004027635.1. NCBI lineage: Eukaryota > Metazoa > Chordata > Mammalia > Eulipotyphla > Soricidae > Crocidura > Crocidura indochinensis. The sequence continues at coordinate 13,799 of PVKC010029022.1, forward strand.
GAACAGATTAGTCAAATTAAAGAAGATTTGATACAGAATATGAGAGATTCCATACAAAAGCAATTAAGTGAATTAACAAACACCGTAAAAAGTCAGGGGAGCAGAATCACAGAGATGGAGAAGTACATAGCAGTACTTGAAGGAAAACTGCAAACCAAAAGTGACCAGGAAACTAATAAGGAATTAAGAGGCAAGGAACTGGAAGGAAAAGTCCAGTACTTAATGAACAAAGACAAAAGAAATAATCTAAGATTTTTTTTGGATTTTATTTTTTTTAACTTTTTTTTTCACCCCCTTCATCAGTGCAAGTTCCCCACCACCAATGTCCCAAATCTCCCTCCCTCCCAACCCACCCCACCTGTACTCCATACAGGTTTTCCAGTTCCCTGATTTGTGAATATGATTAAGATAGCTCTCTGTGTAGTTATTTCTATTGCTGCACTCACCACTCATTATGGTGAGCTTCATGAAGTGAGCTGGAAGTTCCAGCCTTCCGAATTGTAGGCATACAAGAAGGGGAGGAAACAGAGAAAGGGGAAGAACAAGTAGTTAGGGAAATAATAGCAGAAAACTTTCCCACACTTTGGAAAGAAGACTCCATGCATATCCAGGAAGTGAAAAGAGTCCCTAATAAAATAGACCCTAATAAACCAACACCAAGGCATATAATAATCCTAATGGCAAAAAAAAAGAGAGAAAGATGAACTCCTTAAAGTAATAAGGGAAAAAAGGAACCTCAAGTACAAAGGAAGGGACATAAGAATCAAACCAGATCTCCCATTTGAAACTATTCAAGCAAGAAGACAGTGGAATGAAATATTTAAACGACTGAATGAAAATAATTTCTAGCCGAGAGTACAATACCCAGCAAAACTAACATTCACATGGGATGGTAGCCAAAAAACATTCTCAAGCAAAAATGAGCTTGCGTTATTTTGTGCAATCAAAACCTATTCTAAAGATCTACTCAGAGATGAACTACACAATCCAAATCCCCGATTGTAGCAACAACCATCCTACAGAACACAACTACACAACAACCCTCAATGTCGATATTCTCCCTAAATGTTAACGAACTAAACTCTCCCATTAAAAGACACATCGTAGAAAACTGGTTTAGAAAGCATAAACCAGACTTCTGCTGCCTACAAGAAACACACTTACAAATACAGGACATGCATAGACTTAGAGTAAAAGGATGGAAATCAATCTTTCAGGCCAATGGAAAACAAAAAAGATCAGTGACAGCTATTCTTATATCAGACCAAATTCCATTCAACCTCAAGAAAGTGATCAGAGACAAAGAGGGTCATTACATACTAATCAGGGGTACACTAGATCAAGAGGTACTAACATTGATCAATATTTATGCACCTAATGTAGACTCTGCAAAATATGTGAGGCAGTTGCTCACTAACCTGGAGAAACACATGAAGGGTAATGTGA
>PVKC010029023.1:0-15253 GCA_004027635.1 Crocidura indochinensis
GAGAGAGAGAGAGAGAGAGAGAGAGAGAGAGAGAGAGAGAGAGAGAAAGAGAGAGAGAGAAAGAGAGAGATATGAGGGAAAGAGAAAAGGAGGAAATGGAGAGAGATTTCTCTTTTTGTGAATAACATTTCATAAATATCTGGAAAAGACTGTCATTAGCATGAAAGAAACACTTATGGGTAAAGAGAATGGGAAGATGCTCTTCAGATGACATAAAGATCAAACCTCTGTGGAGTGGTTGCATCCAGAAGTGATATGCTCTCACAAAAAGTTATAGGTCTATGAGGCCTTGGGAAAAGAAAAATGGCAGCTTCCACATCTACCATGAAACATTCCAGGAGCTCCCAGAAATGGTGAAGACTCTAAAAGGAAGTTGTAATTCCATGAGGTTTGCTAGTGTGACTAGAGTCAAAGAAAGAAATTCAGGTTGCCAAATTCTGAGCCCTATTAGTTTGAGACTAGAATGTTCTATAAAACTGTGGCTATGGTTCTAAATTGTAAAAGACTTGAACTACTTACAATTACCCAAAGACACTGAATAATTTCATAATAAAGCAACTATTTTGAAGCCTAGTTCCAGACTTCCTAAGGAATTAAAACTCTGAATGAACTGTAAGTCTGGATTATAAATTCCTCTAGTAGTGAAGATATGAGGTTTAAGAAATTGAATCAATAACCTGAATGAATGGCCCTAATCCTTATTGTTTAAAACTTCAACAATCATGTATTTTTTGTTTTGTTTTGTTTTGGGGTCACGCCCTGTGATGCTCAGGGGTTACTCCTGGTTATACACTCAGAAATTGCTCCTGTCTTGGGTGACCATATGGGATGCCAGAGGTTACAACTGCTGTCTGTTCTAGGTTAGCACGTGCAAGGCAGATGACTTACCACTTGCGCCACCGCTCCAGTCCCAGCAATTAAATATTTTTTAATCTAGAAATATCAGTCTTTGAAAAAGCCTCTGAAAATTAATGACATATGAGTCATTTCACCCATAAAACCAGAATTGCTATTGGTAGTATGATTAAGGATTTAGCATCTTTACATAGCCTATACTCATACTCTTACCACTCCAGCTCAATGCTCTAGATGCCAGATTTCCCATCTGTTAAACAGACCACTAAGTGCAGGACCTGAGCTCATAACAAAAGTGTTTGCATAATGATGATGTGTTGAATCAAGATTTTATTTAGTTAGATTTTCTCTTACTTTATTATTGCAAAATAGACATTATTATTAAAACGAAAACCAAAAGTAAGCCATTTTCTAGCTGTGGGTCAGGCGAAAACTCACACAAATTCACTTCAATAAACTTTTAAGTCATTCTCTGATAAAAGATCGAGTCTATGAAGTTTTTCAAACTTTTTCTAATTTATGTTTATGCCATCAACTAATGAAATGGCTCCTTGAATGCCAGATTTCCTCTATTGTTATAGATACAAAGACAGGAATAGCATAAATTTGTCTTTATAGCCCTTTCAGTCTGGGAATATTTAGTCAATAAGCAACAGACAATATTATATTAAAAAATGTTGGAGGTAAACAAGAGAGAAACATTTTGAGAGTCAAACAAAATATTTTCAAGGAAGTGATATTAAAGACAATGGGGGGAAAGTATAACAATAACTTTCAGATTTAATTATAATCTGTGAACAATTTTTAAAGTAAAATTAAATTCTTGAAAATTTCTAGCTACATTCCCACATTCATAAGGTTTTGGTGTAGAATTCATACTAAATATGTGCGGGTGTGTCTAATGGGGGAGTCTCATAAAAACAAATAGTCTAAAGTTATGGTTTTAAAATAAAGATTCACAATGGCATTATGGGGCTGGAAATTTGATATGTCTCATAATGTCTGCAAAAATTACTGGTGTCGGGGGCCGGGCAGTGGCACTGGAGATAAGGTGCCTGTGCTAACCTAGGACGGACCTCGGTTCGAGCGAATAGCCAGGAGTAACCCCTGAGCGTCATCGGGTGTGGCCCAAAAACCAAAAAAAAAAAAAAAAATTACTGGTGTCAGTAGCGCGAGTGAGAGCACAGCAGTAGGGCATTTTCCTTGCATGCTGCTCACATAGACAGATCCAGGTTCAATCTCTGGCAACCTATAACAGTCCCTCCAGCCTATCAGAAGTGATTTATGAGCGCTGCTCTGTGTGGTCCAGAAACAAAACAAAACAAACAAATAAAAAATTGCTGGAGTCAGATACAACTAGCTACACTCAATTTCCAGCAGTAGAATAGCCTATTCTAGAGTTTTAAAGATCGTTGGCATATATGGTAAAAATTACTAACCACATGATAAAATAATATTTATAGTCACAATCAACAAAAGCAGACTTTATATTCAGGCTTAGAAACAGTGACATTATCCAAAATAAAGTACAAAATCAAATACAAATAAGTACAAAAAATAAAGTGCAAAAAATAAGTGTCAAAATATTTACAAAAGTAAAATTTTACTGGTAAATGATGTGAAAGATTTTTGGAGAAATTCATAAAATTTTCAAAGATATTTTATTGAAGACATATAATGGAATGACATACAAGGTACTACATAACTTACAAAATGCTGCCATATTACCTAAATAAAATAAAGTGTTTTTTATTCCAAAAACAATTATATATTCTATGTAAATTGATATAAATCCAACTAAATTTCTAATGGTTATATGCAGTCCCTTACGCAAGGAAGAACAGACCATGTCAAAATGTGTGTATATATGTTTAATATTTAAGATGCATTTGCATATACAATGAGAATATAAATATAAAGCAAAATGGGTACTATATAATAAATAAAATATACTTCTGACACAAATGCCAATCTCACTGATACATTATTTTTGCATTCTATGGATATATGTAGCACTTTCCTATACATTTTAATATGTTGAAAAATGGATCTGTTATAACTGAATAGGAAAGTAGAAATTGTATTCTTTATTTTCCATCTTTGCCATCTTTCTGTTGTTGAAATTTTGGCTTTGGTTTTTGTTTTGGGCCATATTATCATTAGCTCTCAGGGGTTACTCCTGGATCTGAACTCTGGGGACATATGGAATGCCAGGGATCTAACCTGGGTCCATCCTGGGTCAGCCATATGCAAGGCAAATACCCTACCTCTGTGCTTCCATTCTGGCTTCATATTTCTCATTTGCATTTTCTGTAAGCTTAATCATCAAGTTGATCTCATTGGTACATAAAAAAAAAGTGGATGTGATCTGCAAGGAATCAGATTCCTTATGTGAATCAGTTTTAAATGCCATTGAATGTTCACTGCTCAGGTGTAAATTGAATACTGTGGTCCTATGTGCACAAATGTATTGCTATATTAAAATATTTTGCCATAATTGCACTTTTATTATTTTCCTACATGATGACATTGTTTCTGATAATCAAACATTTTCTGATTATAATTATCCATTGTTGTAATCTGATCTCTAATGAGTTGGAGAATTAAAACTTGATTAAATTCAAGAAATAAATGCTTTTGCCTCTTTGGAATAGTAAAAAAGAAACAAACAAAAAATTCAAAACAAAACAGAAAATATAACAGGAAGCCAAACATATATATCTACATATATATCTACATATATATATATATATGACAAGTCTTATAGTTTGTTACCAGATCATATGACAAATCCAAGTACTTGAAATTTTTAAGTTAGATGTTCACAATCTTGTATTGTTGACAGAATGAGGAATGGATACTGGAGATCTGCCTATTGCCATGACAGTCAAGAAATGCAAAAGTTGGGGCTGGAGCAATAGCACAGCGGTAGGGCATTTGCCTTGCATGAATCTGATCTAGGACAGATGTGGGTTTGATCCCCAATATCCTGTACGGTCCTCTGAGCCAGAGGTGATTTCCGAGCACATAGGTAGGAGTAACCCCTGAGCATAACCGGATGTGGCCCAAATGTCAAAATAAATAAATACAAAAGTTTACAACTTGAAAGCTACAGGTCAAGCAGATGAAATGCCTAAATTTTTGAGTACACTCAATTCTTCAGAGTCCCAGTGAATTCTACCTCAAAAACAATGGTCTACTCCACTGTTGGCATTTGGGCATAGCTAGTAGAATCTATTCCAGAATTTTTTGCAGATATTGTGAGGCATATCAAGTTCCGTCCCCAACAATGCCACTGCGTCTTTTGAAGTATCAACACTATCTTCTCAGCCACCCCACCTAAAAAAAATAGTCCAACAGCTCAGGTCAACAAAGGCCCAACAATCTGATCCATGAAGGGAAAGTGCCATGATTTTTATTTTAATTTATTTTTCTTGCCTCTATTTTAATTTTGTTTTGGTTTTTGGGTCACACCTGGCAGTGTTCAGGGGTTACTTATGGCTCTTCACTCAGAAATAGCTCCTGGCAGGCTCGGGAGACCATATGGGATGCCAGAATTCAAACCATCCTCCTTCTGCAAGCAAGGCAAACACCTTGCCTCCATGCCATCTCTCTGGCCCCCTATTTTAATTTTTTATTTAAATAAAATGAATAACATTGTTGACTTAACTGATCATAATACATTTGTCTCAAGAAGAGGAAAGCAAAGTTATTAAAAAATAAGAGAATAGAAAGGAAAACTAAAAAATAAAATGGAAGAGGAGAAAAAGAAAGAAGAAAAAGTTCAGTAGCAACTATATTTGTGAATATTATTGTATCTTCTATAAAGTCATTAATACAATATCAGATGGTTTAGCAAGCTCTTTTATTTTAAAGATGAGACAAAAAATACAATATAATAGGTGTATATGTGTCAGTTGATGTTTGCATAGGCACAACAAAATATGGGGATAAAGAAAGGAAAAAACTCCTTCACCTAAAAACAGGGACACCTTATCTATGAAGTACCCTGACATAAGATCAACTCCAGGCATCCTAAATTGTCCAACCTCAAAGTCTTTCTCTGTGGTCCCAATAAAAGCTCTTTACAATCACAGTTGTTGCTATCAGGGTTTTGTAGTTAAAGATCCTATTTCTGTACAAAGCATATGTTGATATAGTGTCTGTGGTTTCGTCTCACAATGCAGAGAATCCTGCCCTGAAAGCTAGTTTTTGCTATTACCAAGTGGTCAAAGTGTCATAAGAGCTCACTGTGGAGTAAGTTGATGCCAGGGCAGCAATAGGGCCTTTCCTGGTAGAAGTCCGATTCCTGGTGTTGGTGTAGAAAACAGTGGTAGTTTCCATAGATGAAATCCAAGGTTGAGGGGGTGCATTGTCAATGTACGATCTTCTGAAGCCTAAGACAAGTCACTATGACAGATATTCAGGGTATAAGGCCCCACTGCAGTATGAAACTTATGTTCCTATCTCTATTTAGATACGAACTTGTTTGTACACTTAAGATTTCCCCATTTTGATGTGCCTATGTAAAAAGGAACAATGACACAAAAGGTACTATTGGTGCAGATGGGGGCAAAGATGATATGCTAAACAACCCCTATAACCTGGTTCCAACATTAACCCAAAATACTTAATAAACTTATCTACTAGAATTATCTAATAATTCCAAAATTCAAAAAATGGTGGAAATTGCCACTACATAGGAAGATAGACAATAAGGGTTTTATCTATTAAGGAAATACATCTAAAGAAATATTCAAGGGAGTTATACATGTCCCCTTTAAGTCTTTTGAAATATTTTGGAATGAGTAAAATCTGGCACAGAGCTTCAGCCTGTGATTTGATCTTGTGGAGTCTATAAAATGAATCACAGCAATCACATATCAGGTTATATCCTCTAGTCGGGGTTTCTCAGAAACTGAATCTGGTGGAGAGCAAGAGTTCACAGTAAAGGGAGGTGAGGGGAAAGGGGCCATGGAGAGCAAATTAGCAGCAGCAACAGCAGTAGTGTCAGCTTCTTGTCAGATGATAATTTGTTTTTTCATTATGGGAGCTGATTGGCAGCTGGCTGGGGTGGGGAGAATGTTCCAGTTTGTGATGAATTAAGAAATGAGGGTAAAAAGGGTTAAATGGGGGGGGGGGGGAATAGCAGCTGGGAGCTGAGAGATTGAAAGGCTAGAAAAGAATTTGCAAGGTGGTAAGCAAAGGGGCAAAAGAGAGGTTATATATAACAGGGGGAAGGGCAATATACAACATAGATAGACATTATGCATATTACAGACTGATATTAGAAAGACATTGAGATAACCAACACATACACTCAAAAGCACACATACACAGACATTGAGGATTGATCCATGGGTTACAGTTAAAAAGCTGTCTCAGATGAAGTAGAACAGAATGCTTAAGAAATATAAATAAAGCTGGCAAGTAAGATGGAAAGTGTTTCCATTTTCTAGGTTAAACATGATTGGTGAAGATAAACTTTACTGAAGAAAGTTTTCATGGGTTAGGTTGTGTATAGAGCATTCTTAAAAAGATCATAATTTTCAAGTCTAGAAAATATAGTAATATGATGATGAGCACTGTAAAAGGAGTCTATACCATGAAATATTGTCTAGCAGGTCTTGAGCAACCAGTTTTCTTTCCTAAAAGAATCTAAAATTGTGAGCATTATGGTATAATGGTAAACTATCTACAATTGAAAATAGATTACAATAACATATTCAGTGAATGAGCTCTGTAACAGGAGTTTATGGCATGCAGTGGCATATTCCATTGCTATTTGTAAACATAAACATACAATTATATTAATAGGCATAATCAAGTACAAAATGAATAGATTTGAATTTTTGTTGTGACATGATTATAATGAGCCCTTTCTTCTGAATCTATATCCATTGGCATTTAAGGAAACTATTGACAGAATGGGTTGTTGTGCCATTAGATTATGTAGGGTTGTTGTTACAATTGGGGTTTTGGTTTATGTAGTTGCTCTTTGCGTAGCTTCTTTAGGATCAGTTTGGTTAGCACAAATTTTCGAGTTCTTTTTTTGTCTGAGAATGTTTTTAACCCTTTCTCCATGGGGGCCGGGCGGTGGCGCTGGAGGTAAGGTACCTGCGTTAACCTAGGACAGACCGTGGTTCGATCCCCCGGTTCCCCATATGGTCCCCCGTGCCTGCCAGTAGCGACTTCTGAGCGAATAACCAGGAGTAACCCCTGAGCGTCACCAGGTGTGGCCCAAAAACCAAAAAAAAAAAAAAAAAAACCCTTCTCCCATGTAAATGAGAGTTTTGCTGGGTAGTGGACTGTAGGCTGAAAGATTTTTTCATTCAGTAGTTTGAATATGTCATTCCACTCTTTTCTTGCCTGGATTGCTTCAAATGGAAGATCTGGTTTTATACTTAGGTTGTTTCCTTGATACTTTTCCTCCTTTACTGCTTTAAAGAGTTGGTCCCTGTTTTTTTGCCATTTGTATCACTAAATGTCTTTGTGTTGTTCTTTTATGTTCTATTTTATTTGGCACTCTTTTTGCCTCTTGGATTTGTAGAGAAATCTCTTTCCTGAGGGTAGGGAAATATTCTGCTATGATCTCCATCACTACTTATTCTTCCCCTTTTCAATTTTCTTCACCTTCTAGAATTCCTATAATTTGGAGATTATTCCTTCTGTCTTTGTTCATTAAGTACTTACATTTTCTTCCAGGGTTTTGTCTCTCCTTGCTTTTTTGACTTCTTTCTCACTCTGGCTAGTAATTTGTCTTCAAGTTCATCTATGCAATTCTCCACCTGAGTAATTCTACTATTATGGCTAAGTAACATGCTTTCTATTTCCATCAGTTCTATTTCTATGGATTTTCTCATATTCTGAAAGAGTTCTTCTTTGAATGAGTTCCTCTTTGAGTTGGTTAAATTGTTCCATCTACAAATTTCTTAATTTCACAGGCTAGTGACTCCTTGATTTCCATTGCTAAAGAATTAAATGTTAGGGACCCGGGAGATAGCATGGAGGTAAGGCGTTTGCCTCTCATGCAAAAGGTCATCAGTTCGAATCCCGGTGCCCCATATGGTCCCCCGTGCCTGCCAGGAGCAATTTCTGAGCATGAAGCCAGGAGTAACCCCCTGAGCACTGCCGGGTGTGACCCCCCCAAAACAAAACAAAACAAAAAACAACAACAACAACAAAAGAATTAAATGTGATTTTAGGTCCTCGTCTATAAAATTTAGGCATTTGGGTGGATTTGGAGATTGCCAGGATTTCTCTATGTATCCCCCACAGTAGATGTCTTATTTAATTTCCCCATTGATCATTACATTTAATGGTTTGGAGTACTGGATTCTCAGGATTTTGAAAGATGTGCTAGATTCAATCTGCCAGGAAGTCTGGCTGTCCCCAAAGAGCAAATGAACAGTTATGGCACTGGAACTCAGAAGGAAGCAGAAGAAAGGTTGGGAAGGAGGCCCTATTCAAGCTTCGTGGAAGGGACAAGGATGGGATCCTCCCTGCTCTCGCCCAGACATGGCCGACCATGCTCGAATTTTTAAATCAGATAACATTCAGGCCACCAAAAAACTTCTTTACAGCAGAGAGGATTGGATTCATATATATTTCCCAGAGTTGGGATTCACTGAAAGTCCCCAGTGACTTTAGCAGACTCACCATGGCAGTTGGAGTTCACTCCCAAGTATGCTATCAGAGCTAACCTTCACAGTAGTTCACAATAGTTCAAGGACTACCAAAATAGTCAAATAGCAGAGTATGTAAAAAGAGATTTTTTCCCCATCAAGGAAAATCCAAGCAATATAGTCTCTACTCACAGAAACATATGATTTGACCTAGAGGAAGGCTCTAAAGTCACAGCCATTGGGTGTAGACAGAAAGTGGACAATAGGAATTTCATATTCAGGCTAATCCTCTCCATGAAAGGAAGTTATCTATATCAAACCCTCAACTCTCTCACAGTCAAAGTATTGAAAAACAAAACAGAGCACAAAAGAACGTGATGATCCATGGCACAAAACAAATGTTCCCCAAGAGTCAGTCTGGCAACTAAATGAACAATAAAGAAAATTCCTTAGATGTTTAATAACAATATAAAAATGAATACTCTAAAAACTAACATTTGACAAAGAAAAATCAAAGTATTAGGAGAAATTTAATATGAATCGAGTTCATCACTAAAGAGCATATAGCTATATATATACATATATATATGATAAATGTAAGACAAAGTCACCATAGAACAAATATAGAAAATAAGTTCATATTGCAGAAGAAATATGAAATTGAAAATAAAGTTCTAGTAATACTCAAATAAAAGAAGAAAAAGAAAAAAGTCTTTTTATCTCAGGAATTATGAAGCCTTTTGATAATTATACTTTATTATATGAGGAAACAAATATATTGTAAATTAATATATAGAAAGAAATGATAGAGGAGATATAGTGTTTAGTGCCTGTTAAATTACTAATAGTTAAGTTGCATAAAATTGCATGATTCCATCATTCTATATGGATATATTTTGTATATAAAACATAATCACATGATCCACTACACTTGCCTTATTTCCATCTTCTGGTTATTGTACTAAGTATTACAATGGCCATTGATACACAACTGTCTTTTTTGATGAATGTAATTTTGTCTTGGTCATATATGTGCTCAATACTGCTTACTTTTTTTTTTTTTTTGGTATTTAGACCATACCCAGCAGTTCAGGGGTTACTCCTGGCTATGCACTCAGAAATTTCTCCTGGCTTGGGGGACCATATGGGATGCTGTGGGATTGAACCACGGACCCACCTACCTACACTAGAGCGGGCAAGGCAGACCCCTGAACACGTGTGTCACGGCTCAGGCCCCCTCAATGCTTACTTTTTGGAATACCCTTTGTGCTGTTTTCTACTGAGGCTAAGCCAGACAGCATTCTCAACAGCAATATGTGAGATTTCTTATTTCATAATGTTGCATAATGTTGGGTCTGAGCTAGTAGTCCAGTTATAAGACAAAGAGATCACACGGCAATGCAAGTTACAAAGAGGGGTTTTATTTGCTTAGCTAGCTAAGGGTTCAAGACTTCCACCCGGGAAAAGGCTTCCAGTCAAGAACCCCAAGTCTAAGGGATTGACGATATATATAGCCATCACATGCATCAGAGCTAAATGCACAGCCCCAGGAAGCAGATAAAAGGATATCAACTCAAATGCCACAAGATACATCATTCAAAAGTTACAAGTCTGATCGGTTAAGGCAGCGGTCAGCAATCTTTTTTTTTTTTCAACTGAACCAAATTTCGCCAAAACCACGATTGAAATTTATTTTGAGAGCCACATTTGTTTGTTTGTTCATTTGTTTGGTTTTTGGGGGTTGCACCGGCAATGCTCAAGGGTTATTCCTGGCTCTACGCTCGCTGTTGCGCTATCTCTCCTGCCGGGAGCCACATTTTTAAAACTGAAAATGCATAGGATGGTACACAGAGAAAGTTATTCCCCAGATTCCACATGACCCAACTGGAGCTGTGTGGAGCCGCACTGGCACTGATAGAGGCAAGGAGCAGAGTCCTGACTCCTGGAGCGGCTGCCAGGAACACAGAAGAGCACAATTAAAAGTGTAAAGAGCCACATGTGACTCACGAGTCGCAGGTTGCTAGGACAAGGGAATGCCCTCTATAATGTCCCCAATAGTTACTGTGCCTATGCAGGGGGAAAAAGGAAAAAAAAAAAAGCACAAAATAATTCTTTTATCTACATATATATTTTTTGATTGATTGTTTTTTTTTTTGACTTTTTTATTTTGGTGTAGATATTGAAGTTGTCTACAACTTATCTTATTTTATCTTTATCTTTCTTTTTGCACTCTGGCATGGTTTGATTTCAGGACCGAGACTATTGTGTGGTGCTTGTTTTTATTGATGTAGTGCTCACTGATATTTTATTTGTATTTCTTTTTGTATTGTTGCGGTGTTTCTATTACCTTTTTCCTGTCCTCTCTCAAACTAGTGTTGAAAACCTCTAGAAGGACTCCGCCATTTTCAGCTTATTTGATTTTTTTTACCCCATTCTATTGTTTTTCCTTCCTTCAAAGAAAATCACATAACTCGAACTATCTAGCTCTGCCTCTCAAATAGAGCAGTAAACAAGGGAGAGTACAAAGACCAAACAGATATATGATCACTAGTAGTAAGCTAGACACAGAGGGGACCACTTACTCTAGCAGCCTGGGGGGTGATGGCATGGGATATGGGTTGCAGGAAGGGAACAGGGGTGGAGGGAGGAAAAATTTGATGATGGGAATTCCCCTGAATAAATGATAGTATGTACCGGAAATACTACTGTGAAAGATCTGTAAGCCAATATGATCAAAATAAAAATGAAAAAATATAAATAAATATGCATAGGAGATATAAAAATGTTTTGTGCTATGTGAAATCCGTGTTCAAATAAAATAATCCTTTTAGAATAAAAAACATATTTTATTATTCTCAATGGAGAAAAACTAAAGACCTTTCCTCTAAATTCTGGTACAAGACAAGGCTATCCTCTCTCACCACTCCTATTTAAAATAGTACTGGAAGCACTTGCTATAGTGATTAGGCAAGAAAAAGATACCAAAGGCTTCCAGATAGGAAAGGGAGAAGTCAAGCTCTCACTGTTTGCAGATGACATGACACTATACTTAGAAAAACCTAAAAACTCTACCAAAAAGCTTCTAGAAACAATAGATGCATATAGCATTGGGGCAGGCTACAAAATCAACGCACAAAAAAATCAATGGCGTTTTTATATACCAATAATGATAGGGAAGAAATAGACATTAAGAAAACAACCCCATTCACATTAGTGCCACACAAACTCAAATATCTTGGAGTCAACTTGACTAAAGACGTGAAGGACCTATACAAAGAAAACTATAAATCTCTGCACAAGAAATAAGAGAAGACACGCAGAAATGGAAACACATACCCTGCTCATGGATTGGCAGGATTAGCATCATTAAAATGGCAATACTCCCCAGAGCATTGTACAGATTTAATGTGATGCCTCTAAGATACCGATGACATTCTTCAAAGAAGTAGATCAAACACTTCTGAAATTCATTTGGAACAATAAACACCCTAGAATAGCTAAACAATTCCTTGGGAAAAGGAATATGGGAGGCATTACTTTCCCCATTTTAAACTGTATTACAAACAATAGTTATCGAAACAGCATGGCATTGGAAAAAAGACAAACCCTCAGATCAGTGGAATAGGCTTGAATATTCAGAGAATGCTCCCCAGACATATAATCACTTAATTTTTGAAAAAGGAGCAAGAAATCCTAAGTGGAGCAAGGAAAGCCTCTTCAACAAGTAGTGTTGGCACAACTGGTTAGACACTTGCAAAAAAGCGAACTCAGACCACCAGCTAACACCATGTTCGAAATTAAAATCCAAATGGATTAAAGACCTTGATATCAGACCTGAAACCATAAGGTATATAGAGCCTCAGGTAGGTAAAACACTCCATAACACTGAATCTAAAGGCATCTTTAAAGAAGAAACAGCACTCTCCAAACAAGTGGAAGCAGAGATAAACAGATGGGACTATATTAAACTGAGAAGCTTCTGCACTTCCAAGAAAATAGTGCCCAGCATTCAAAACCTCCCACTGAGTGGGAGAAACTAGTCACCCAACAATCATCAGATAAGGGGCTAATATCCAAAATCTATAAAGCACTGACATAACTTTACAAGAAAAAAACATCTAACCATATCCAAAAAATGGGGAGAAGAAATGAACAGACACTTTGTCAAGAAGAAATACAAATGGCAAAAAGGTACATGAAAAAATGCTCCACATCATTAATCATCAGGCAGATGCAAATCAAAACAACTATGAGGTACCATCTCACGCCACAGAGACTGGCGCACATCACAAAGAATGGCAATAAGCAGTGCTGGCGGGGATGTGGAGAGAAAGGAACTCTTATTCACTGCTGGTGGGAACGCTGTCTAGTCCCACCAAAAAAAAAAAAAAGCGATATGGAAATTGAACCCCCATACAATACAGCTATACCACTCCTAGGGATATACCCTAGGAACATAAAAGTACAATACAAAAATCCCTTTCTCACACCTATATTCTTTGCAGTGCTATTTACAATAACCAGATTTTGGAAACAGTCAAGATGCTTTTCAACAGATGAATGGCTAAAGAACTGTGGTACATATACGCAATGGAATATTATGCAGCCATCAGTAGAGATGAAGTCATGAAATTTTCCTATACACGGATGTACATGGAATCTATTATGCTGAGTGAAATAAGCCAGAGGGAGAGAGAGAGAAAAACACAGAATAGTCTCACTCATCTATGGGTTTGAAGAAAAATAAAAGACATTTTTGCAATAATTCCCAGAGACAAAAAAGAACAGGACTGGAGGGTCCAGCTGAGTACATGAAGCTCACCACAAAGAGTGATGAGTGTTGTTAGAGAAAAAACTACAATGAGAACTATCATAACAATGTGAATGATCAAGGGAAATATACATGTGTCTAGAATACTGGTGTGGGTGTGGTGGGGAGGAGGGAGATTTGGACATTGGTGGCGGGAATGTTGCACTGAATAAGGGGGGTGTTCTTTACATGACTGAAATCATAAAACTGCAATCATATTTGTAATCATGCTGCTTAAATAACGATAAGTAGAAAACATATTTTGGTTTTATTGCTCTCTGTCATTAATTCTGTTTCCACATTTCCCATTTACATTTTTCTGCTTAACTAGGGATTATTGTGTTTTTTTAAAAATTC
Organism: Crocidura indochinensis; assembly: GCA_004027635.1. NCBI lineage: Eukaryota > Metazoa > Chordata > Mammalia > Eulipotyphla > Soricidae > Crocidura > Crocidura indochinensis. The sequence goes on from PVKC010029023.1 coordinate 13,648, forward strand.
TTGAAATACGAACCAGGGAAGCCATCTATGAAACATCCAACATTGTTTATGACATCATCTGGGAGCAATCCTCTATTAGGGAGGACTCTACTGCTGCTCTGACATCGATTTACTCAAAGGAGTCTTCCCTTAACACTGAGAAGACTTAAACAACAACAACGACCTGCGTACTGGACAGGGCTTTCTGCATTGCCTGCTAATTACAAGTTGAAATTAGATGCCACTCCACACCATCCTGTCATTGTAGGATATACAGATGCCAGAACCTTCTATACAGAAATGTGAGATCAACAACAGAGACTGTGAAAAATATAACTCTGTGGGCACTACAGACAATGACCGGGATTGGACAAACTAGTTTGCCCGGAGTCTAGAAATGATCTTATTTCAGGAAACTCCAGGGTTAGGGTCTCCTTGTACTTTGGCAAAAGTTTTTCCTTTCCATGAATTCCATACTTTGGTGGGCCCATGCAAACTATAATTGCCACATTAATATTGTCTTTACAGAGCTCCCTTGACTCCAAACCTTTAAGAAACCACTAGTAAAAATATCTGGAACTGGGGGAAAAAAAGGTTTACAATAGTGCTAACATATATGCTTTTAGATGCACTAGCATTCTGGGGTATAAAGGAGGGTGATAAGGGATATATGCTTGGGAATAGGGATGAAGGGAGGACAACACTGGTGGAAAGGCCCTCATTTATTGTCACCATGTACCTTAAGTATCACTGTGTAAGATTTGCCAATGACTTCCTTTAATATCACTGTGTAAGATTTGCCATTATATATTCTAATAAATGTCTGTTAAAATAAAAAAAAGAGGGGCCTGGGAGATAGCATGGAGGTAAGGTATTTGCCTTTCATGCACAAGGTCATTGGTTCGAATCCCGGTGCCCCATATGGTCCCCCGTGTCTGCCAGAAGCAATATCTGAGCATGGAGCCAGGAGTATCCTCTGAGCACTGCCGGGTGTGACCCAAAAACCAAAAATAAATAAATAAATAAGTAAATAAAGAAAAAAAAAGAAAAAAATTCTTGAAATACAAGTTTAGATTTTTTGCTTTGAGCCTCTTTTTCAGTTTGTTTGTTTTGGTCCACACTGGTGGTGCACAGGACTTACTCCTGGATTTACCTTCAGGGCTCATTCCTAGTAGTATTATTAATGAGACCATATGGAAAGATGGGTTCATTTATCCCAGGTTGGCCTAAGCAAAACATCTGCCCTACCCACTGCATTCTCAGTCTAGTCCCTCTTTTTACTTTTAAACTTTATTTAAACACCATGGTTTACTAAGTTGTTCATAATACAGCTGTTTCTGGCATTTAATATCCCAACACCACCACCACCACCACTGTAATCTTCCCTCCACTCTTGTCCCTCTTGAAACCTGCCACATTCCCAGGAACAACAACAACAAGATCCTTTATATTGCTTGTTACAAATGGCTAATGTAATTATTGAAAAATGCTTCAGTAAAAGAAAATTTGTGAAAATGTTTTAACTCCCAAATAAGGTCAATAAAGTCATTGTCTGAGGGTTTACTAAGCTGTGAGTTGCTAATGGACCCTTCTCTGTTATTAGTTTTATTTATTGAGCTTTGTTTGC
>PVKC010029024.1:0-15253 GCA_004027635.1 Crocidura indochinensis
GAGGAGAGAGAGAGAGAGAGAGAGAGAGAGACTAAAGAGAGGGGGGGCTTTGGTCAGATTGGTGTCACTCTGCAAAGTGTCATAGAAGAGTGATGAAAAAGGGCCATAGGCAAAGTGGTAATTACGGATGATAGATGCCAGGAGAGTGACTTTGGCATGTCTGGGACTTGACCGCCCCCTCTACTCCCGAGATTGCCAGCTGTTAGCTGCACAGCCAGTGTAACAATGATTTTTCATGGCTTGGTTTATCTCTTTTATTATTTTATTTTTGGGCCACACCAGTGATGCTCAGGGGTTACTCCTGGCTATGTGCTTAGAAATTGCTCCTGGCTTGGGGTACCGTACGCTGGGGAATGCCCTAACACTTGCGCCACTGCTTTGTCCTCAGTTTATATATCTTTCTAGAACAGACTGAGTGTATAGAGTGGCCCAATGCACTGTCTAGGCTTTCACTTTTTTTATTAACCTCCACTTAAAAGTGCTTCTGTTAGAAATGGATGATCTACTTTTGGGATAGAGAATGTGAGACTTGAGCCTCTAATTGTTCTATAAAACAAATAAATTTTCAAAGAAAAAAAGGTGTATATGTCAAAAGCATATGGAAGCTGGCTTGTAAAAATCACTGTTAGGGGTGGGAGAGATAGCCCAGTGATAGGGCGTTTGTCTTGCATGCAGCCAATCTAGGATGGATGGTGGTTCAAATCCTGGCATCCTATATGGTACCCTGTGCCTGCCAGGAGTTATTTCTGAGCACAAAGCCAGGAGTAACCCCTGAGCACCACCAGGTGTGACCCAAAATCAAAAAAAAAATTCACTATTAGCCAGAGCTAGAGAGATTTGACCATCAAAATGATGATTAGTGAATTATTATTATAACCTACAGAACAAAATAGGAACACATGCTTCATACTTGTTTCTCTAAATAAATAATTAAAATCAAAGTTTGATGAATATGGGTTCTTTTACATAGTCTCAAATAACATCCCCTATTTCTAAATATTCACTATCAAATGTTATATGGGAAAACATTAAAGACATCACCTCTAATTAGTGATGAACTAAATAGGATGTGTAATAAGACTAAATTACATACCAAATTATATACCAAATTTCTAAATATTCACTATCAAATGTTATATGGGAAAACATTGAAGACATCACCTCTAATTAGTGATGAACTAAATAGGATGTGTAATAAGACTAAATTATATACCAAATGATATTATATCATGAGAATGCCACAACTTTTGTGATACCATAGCTATTGTGATATTTGTATCAAAGATGTATAATCTGAGTTTAATCATGAAGAAAGGTCAAGAAAATCCAACTTGAGGAGACATTTACAAAATAATTGACTCTGGTGGTGATGAGGTAAGAGAATTGTGTATATACCAAGATCAAGATCATATATGGCAGGCTTGGGGGATCATATGGGATGCCAGGATTTGAACCACCATCCTTCTACATGCAAGGCAAATGCCCTACCTCCATGCTATCTCTCTGGCCCCTAGTCTTACATTTTTATTTATTTTTGGTTTTGGGTCACACCCGGCTGCAGCTGCGCTCAGGAGTTATTCCTGGCTCTGCGCTCAGAAATCGCCCCTGGGAGGCACAGGGGACCATATGGGATATTGAACCACTGTTTTTTTGGATACAAGGCTCTACCTCCATGCTATCTCTCCGGCCCCTAATCTTGCATTTTTAATGAGTAAGGCATAGGTGAACTGTGTATATATTTATGAATATTTTATTTTATTTTTAAAAAATCATATCTTTATTTAATCACAATGATTACAAACAGGATTGTAGTTGGGTTTCAGTCATTAAAAGAGCATCCCCCTTCACCACTGCCCCCATCTCCCTCCTCTTATTAATATTTTAATAGGAAATTAAAAGAGGATATCTGTTGAAATTGATAAAAATATTTTTAACAGCTACTACAACCAAGCATTTAACAAAACTGCAGTAGTTTTACAAATATTGTATTATCATTTAACCTCTGGCTTTTTAAACCCCATGGATTTGCCATAAAGTATCTGGCAAAAGTAAAATATTTCTGAATCTGCAACAGCCGAGGACCAATTCAAATACTTAATGAATCTGAGGTGTTTCTGGAAGCTCTGGCCCATGGTGCACTTCTTAGCTGGAAAAAAGCTGCAAGTGGAAGAAGTTTAAGGCATCCTAATTGAGCTTAGGATCATGATGTTCAGAGAGGTACATACCAGCTGGAAATGGTGATGTCAAGATGAAACCCCACATGCTCTCTCAAGAAACCACAATTTCTTGAAAAAGTATGAGTGATATCTTTTCTGATTACCAGGAAATCCTATGGGCTACAGTTTATAAACTGTTGCTTATGATTATAGATTTTCTTGAAGAAAAATTTGCTAATGCAAGCAGATTTACTCAATGGTTTATATCCTGGGTGAATGTATTTATGCATTTTTCCTTTGTAGTCCTTGTTCTTTTTATCATTTATAAGATAATATTAGTAATATTATAAGATAATATAATATAAACTGTATACCAGAAGGCCTCTTGGATAGAATTGTTCATACTTTTCTGTTCAGAAAAGAAGAGTATGGAGGTTTGATGCTGCAATAATAGGCCAGATACAAGAAAAGAATATCATCTCTTTGTTTTGTAGCCTATGGTTTTTCAGTTTAAGTTTTGATACCTTCTCAGTTTGATAAGAACATATTTTTGAATGCTTCCGCAGCTAAACTCTCTCAGACTTGACACATCCATATAGACTTATGACTTCACCATCAGTCATCAGTCAGCCAAGTCTTGCTGTTTTGTCAAGATTTTCAATGCTAACTTATCTTATAAAAATCAGCATTACAAATTAAAAATTAAATAAATTTAATAGATCAGACCAATAACTGTTACATTATAGTCTAAAATCATATATAAGCATTGTTGCAGAGTAAAATTATGCAATGGAGTAAAAATGAACTGGTGCTATTGAATGAGAGATTTCTGACATGGCAATTTTCTCATATTTAAAGTACACACAAAATGCCTATGAACTGTAATCTGTCTTCTTGGCACCTTGAAAACAATCTTGGATTCTCTATTTTCCATGTGGAAATGTAATTTCTATACTTATTCATTGCTTCAAAATATTAAGAACATTATTTTGGTATATAAGAGACAATACTATGAAAAATGAAGGCAGAATGTTTTTTCATGATGTGAATTTTAAAAAAACAACAGCATTCTCAGCTCCTATATTTTTCATTTATTTGCCTCAAATGCACCCAGAACCTTGTGAGGTCACCATTTTCTGGGTGATGGTGATTTTCATGCATGATGGTGATAATGATATATGATGATATAGTCATCAAAGACCAGAAGAGGATGGTAGGATTTATATCTGTTTTGTGGTTTACTCTGCAATGATGTTTTCCTGAAGGAATTGTTTGGTATAGATAACTGAAGGGGTGTGGGGGACTGATGGATGTGAGGGGGTAGCATTTGGTAAAAGTGCATTTACACCAATCCAGTATTTCTCTATTCCTGTTTGCATTCACCACATGGAAGTATACATACATGTTATTGGTAGAGGTGATTATCCAAACTGTTAAAGTCTCCTGGAAGGTGGCAACACAAACTGCAAAGGTTTCTTGCCAGGAAAAATGTAGAAATGGCAGTGCCACCTGTTGTTTAAACCATAGAATAGCTCTCCTTTCAGTTGCCCAAATTCAAGGCAACAATGTTAGAAATAAATACATAGCAAGATTTTTTTCTTCTCTTCTCACAGGAGAATTCCAACTCCATATTTGTAGTATGTTCTAAAGTGACTTATCACGTGTGATTTTCACAAGACAGTTGCCAAGCATTTTATCCATTAGGCCCTTGTGCATGATTTTTCATACGTTCTTACACATACTGGTGGTGTTTAGGTTTTCCATCTTGTGTGTTTTCTCCTGAAGAAAACAAATGAGGAAATTGTTCCTTGTAGGGTTGGGTGGGGTGGAGTTTGAGCCACACCTGATGCTGCTCAGAGACTACCCTGGGACTATGATCAGAGATATCTTCTAGTGGCACTAAGGATCAAACCTGAGTAGGTCACATGAAACATATTACCCCCTGTAATAGCTCTGGCCAAACAAAAGAGGAATTTCTCTCCCTTATCACTGTTATGCTTTTAGGTATCAAAATTTTAGGTATCAAAATTAAAATCCTATTAAAATGCAAATTTTGGGTTCAAATTTTATTAGATTTTCCTTTTCCTGGATCACATGTGACAAGATGACCTTCAGTCCTTTCTGGGTCCAAGACTCATGAAAGCAAGATACATATTCTCTTTTTAATGTAGTAATGCTCCAAAGTTTTCTTTCTACACTCACAAATAAACTAGAAGAAGCATGACTTTGCTTGGGAGAACATCATCTTGCATTAACATTCTTAAGCTTTATGGTTTTGATCTTTAGTGTGTAATTTCTAAATTGATGTCACAGCATTTTATTTACACACACACACACACACACAAAAACATGTCATAATCACAACCTGATGCCTTTGAACAACTGTGTTTTGGAACTCTCATTGTTGATCTCCAAACCTTTGGCAAGGATGAAATTTTTTTGTTGGAAGGGGTTTGGCTGAACCTGTGCTCAGTGCTTACTCTGGGCTGTCCTGTCAGGGCCACTCCGAAGCTGAAGCTGAAGTCTGAACCTGAGTGAGCTGTTTGCAAGAAAAGTGTTTACACTCTATACTATTTCTCCAGTCCCAAGATTATTTTCATCTAAGAAGTTATTCTTGATTAAATGTTTTAAGGTTTTTTTCCCACGTCCTCTTCTCTATTGTAGCTATTAAGATGAACAGACAAGGATAACTCTTTACTGCTTTGAAAAAGGTCACTTAAGTTTCTCCTGCAATAACTTATTCAGGGATCAAAACAATACTACAGCATGGAAGGGTACTTGCCTTCCACATAGCTGGCCCGGGTTCAAGCCACAGCATCCCATATGATTCTCCAAGCACAGCTAGGAGAAATTCATGAGTGCAGAGCCAGTAGTAACTCCTTAATAATCTTCCAAGTGTGACACAAAATCAAAACAAAACAAAACAAGAACTCTCATTCTCTCTCGTATTTTCCCAGGGACCAGGGAGAGGAGAGATAGTATGTTATGTGTTTGTTTTGTTTTGTGATGTTAGGGATCAAAGACAGGACCTTATGAATGCAAAGCACAGATTTTACCCCTGAGCAACATCACCAACCCCAAGAATTTTTTTTTTAGAGGTGTGAAGGTTGGACCAAGCATAACAGTGCTTAGTGTTTACATCTGGCTTAGTGCATAACTAAGCATAACAGTGCTTAGTGCTTACATCTGGCTTAGTGCTTACTATCCACCAACTCTCTGGTTCCAGAATTCATTTTTAAGTAGACCAAAATATTAGGAAATGAAAAGTGGGGAAGGCTGTTAAATAGTTTTTGCTCTCTTACTGACGTCAGTAATCGCTGAATACATGCTGATCTGACTGTTGTTTGCTTTAATAGACAGTCATCTCGAAGGAAAAACTCTAGGCACTACTGACTGGTGAATTTCTCATGTTGGAGATATGGGTTCTTCTCTGTCTGGAGAAAATTTCTTATTGGTCTGAAAGTGTGGTAGTAAATCAGTGAAGGGGAGGAGAAAATAAAGGTAGAAGCATATTATTTTTCTTTTCTATTTTTTTCTTTCCCTGTGGTTATATCCAGGTATGCAAAGCTTACTTCTATCTCTGCTCTCAGGGTCATGCTGTCAATGTTCCAGAAATGACATTTAGTGTGTTGGAGATCAAATCAAACCAGAATTGTCCACATGTAAGCCAAGTGCCTTATCTCCTGTACTATCTTTAGGCCATCCAAGGTCAATTTGTAAGAGTCTGTTTTACCCACTTTTTGCCTTTTTACAACAAATCATTGCTCCAAATAGAAAAAAAATTTTTTTTGGTTTTTGGGCCACACCCAGTGACGCTCAAGGGTTACTCCTGGCTATGCGCTCAGAAGTCGCCCCTGGCTGGCCTGGGGGACCATATGGGGCACGGGGGATTGAACCGCGGTCCGTCCAAGGCTAGCACGGTAAGGCAGGCACCTTACCTTCAGCGCCACCGCCCGGCCCCCAAATAGAAAATTTTGTGCTTCAGCACTTACTCTGGCAGGTCTTAGGGGACCAGTTGGGGTTCTGGGATCAAACCCCCTTATGTCTATGTTCAGCAAGTACTTTATCTGCCTTACAGTCACTCCAGCCCCAAACCCCCAAATAGAAAATTTTTATTGTTTTATGTTGTTACAGAAATCAAATTTTTAGTTGAAAATAAGTGTTAATTTTTTTCATTTCAAAAAATATGCAATTTCTAGTTTAGATGAGAAAGCATTAAACGAATCATGATATCTTCCCAGAAATGAAAAATACACTTAAGCATTAGTTTATTCATTCTTCTTGCATCAGGTTATTCTGCATAAACAAAGCAGAAAGAAAAGAAGTGGACAGATGCCCTAACTTCCTCTCTGAGGGTGATTCACCCCAATTCAGGGACCCAGAAGATTTTCAACTAGATTCTATAGTCTGGAAGTTTGTAAAGTCATGATTCTGCCATGAGCTGGTGCTGGTGCCTGGCATAAAATAGCCAACTGCAGCCAAGGTTACATGTTCCTGTCGATTTTTCATTAGCTTTATATAGTTAACATTTATTGAGTGGTGACTGTGTGGGACATTTCTCAGCAGCCTTGTTTTCTTTGGTTTTTCAGCTAATGAGGGGAAATGGAGACTAACTACTTGCTCACTTGCTTCCAGCAACTACTCCTCATTGAACTCTAACCCCACAGTCAACTTACCAGATGCTTCTGTCCCCTGGGCAAGTGTCCTAGTGTTTCTGAGGAACAGATCCATGGAACAGGCCTAAACCCCATCAGTCCCATGGTTTCATTTCCTCACAGCTGTGCTGAGGGCAAAGGAGAAACTCTTATTTTCAAAACAAAAGACTGAAGGAACCAAACAAAACCTAGAACCTTGCCAGCACCTAGTGTTGGTGTAAACACTGTTGCTTTATTCTCCTGGGAGGCACTGTGGCCCTTCCCAGTTTTGCTGAAAACAGGCAAGAAAAACTTAAGAAGTTCCAGCTTCTCCCAAAGCACTGTGGTTGCCAGAATTTCTCATATTTACTTTTCAAAATTTGGAACATATTGAGTCATTCATACAACTGTATACCTGGTAGGTGTCCAAGCACAGAAATGGGTGATGGGGTGGAACACAATCAGCACATTTCCAGAACTTTGGGATAAGCCAAGTCTCAGCTCAGAGAACCATTGACTTTTACTAAAGATTCCTCCATTTCTTTTTTTTCCTGTTTCTTTGTTGTTTGTTTGCTTGTTTGGGGGCCATACCCAGCAGTTCTCAGGACTTGTTCCTGGTTTTGCACTCAGGAATTATTCCTGGCAGGGTTTAGTGGAAACATAAACCTGGGGATCCAAGCCAGATTGGCCACATGCAAGTCAATCACCTTACCTATCTCTCCAGCCTAACCCCACTATTTCTAAATTATGTGGCGTATACAATGCATAACGAGCCCTTACTTAATACAGCATAATTTCCAATTTCTCTAGGACAGACTGGCTGACTTACTGTACCTTCTCTTACCCCACTTAAGACAGGAAAGGCCGGGAAAGAGAAGAAACTTCTCTTTGTGATATCTGAGAGCAGTGGTCACAGATAGGCCCCCTGCTTAAATCACAAATAGGTCATAACTGACAGATTACTGTTATTTTTCAAAATTCATCTTTTCCTAATGAATTCCATCCTGTTTCTCACTTCTGCATATAAATTTCCCAGGATTATGTTTCTTATCCGACTCCGACTCTTTGCCTTTTCATTTTTATTATGGAAAGAACACTTAACATGGCATCTACCTTTGAAAAGTTTTTTTTCTTTGTTTGGGGTCGTCCCTGGCAATTCTCAGGAGCTACTCTTTTTTGGGGGGAAGGTGTGGTCACACCGACAATGATTAGGGATTACTTCTGGCTCTACATTTACAAATCTCTCCTGGCAGGCCCGGGGGACCATATGGGATGCCAGGATTTGAACCACCATCCTCTGCATGCAAGGCAAATGCCCTACCTTCATGCTATCTCTCTGGCCTCAGGGACTATTCTTGACTTAGTTTATAGGCCTTGTAGTACTGGACATTAAACCCAGTGCTTCAACATGCTAAGTATGCATTTGAGCCTCCTGAACTTTTTCCTTAATAGATTTTAAGTATACAATAAAATATTGTTACCTATAGCTATAATGTTCTAGAATTTTACATCTTACATAAGTGAAAGTTTGTCTTTATTAGTTGGTAACTCCCCCTTACCCCTTGCCAGTGCTCCTTTGACACTTTCCCAGCACTGATTTTCTTCTATCAGTTTGACTATTTCAAAGACCTTCCATAAAAGCCATTGTGTAGATTGGTCTTTTTTGTGACTGGATTTTTTTCTGTAGATAATGTTCTTATGATTGCACATATTACTGCATAGTGTTTATTTCCTTCTATCTAAAGATTTGATAATATTCCATTACAACAAGATGATGAATCAGTCATCCTCTAGTGGGGAAACTTTGGCCTCTTGGCTACTGAGATAACACCACTGTGAATGTGGGAGTATTAATATCTCTTAGTCTTTTTTTTTTAAAGGTTCACAGAATCTTTCATTCTTTATTATTACACCCCCCCAAGTCTTCTTTCTCTTTCCCTATCGAAAATCAATGGGTTATATCTGATGGCCTAGATTACTTCCCTGGCACCATAAACCAAACCAAACCCAAAACTAATGCACTGCCCACTTTCTTTTAATGCAAACATTAGAGCACATTGGAAAACAGCATTAGAAAAGTAATTTATGGGGCTGGAGTGATAACACAGTGGAAGGGCCTTTGACTTGTATGTGACCAACCCTGGACGGACCTGGGTTCAATCCCCAGAATCCTATATGGTCCTCTGAACCTGCCAAGGGTGATTTCTGAGTGCAGAGTCAGGATTAAGCCCCGATTACTGCCAGGTGTGGCCCAAAAAAACCAAAAAAAATTTATAAAGGCAAGTCAGGATTCCAGGATTCCCCTCTTGTCCTTTTCCTACATCTTCGAAATGTCGCCTGGTCTTTAGAATTAAAAAGTTTTATTCACAGAGCCTGGGAGATGTGAGGTTTTCAAATGCTCTGTGTATGGAGGTTAGAGTGGAAAGAAGACAAGTCGGAGCTATGTTTCAAATAACAGTTGATGTACGTACTGGCCCCTGACAAGGCTGTATCTTCATAGTAGTTTGGACAGTTACAGGAAATCAGTGAGGACATCAGGACTGACAACTGATTTTAGGTTTGCAGGACTTCACTGGCCCTGCCTCCTTGTTGTGAAATTTTCATAATGGTTCTGTTTGCGAGAGCATCTCGTAGTTAAACAGATACTTACATCTGTCTTTTAAAGTATTGTTTTCTGTTAAGTTGGTCCTCAGTACTTAACGCTTTGCACACTATTTCCGTGTGATGACTTTTTATCTAGCAACTTTGCCGTATTGGTTTATTGCACACTGATTTAAGTAAAAATACTGAAAAAAAACATATTGTTTTAAAGGTGTTAATAATAATCCATATGAATTATTTATAGAAAATTGGAGCTTTGGCTTAAAGGCTTATTCTAGGGGAGACAAGGAAGGTGCCCAGCCTTGCTCTCATATCTTCTCAACTTAGCTTCATGGCAGTTCTGCATTGAAGGAGGGGCCCATTCCCACTGGAATGGAGCAAGACTGTGTAGAGGGATGTTGGCCAAGATCGAACAGCTGATCAGTTGAAAGTTCAGGATTTTAGTCCAGTTCCACAACTCCTACTAGGGGCTTTGATACTGTGACAAAGACTTAAATGATTTGCTAAGTTCCAGGGTAACAGGAACATTTTAGGCCTACCCTAAAGACTAAGACATAATATAAAGAAGATTTGTTTGTTAAAGCCCTTCCTTTCCCTTACTCTTTTTTTGGGGGGGGGGTGAGGGAGCACCTCTCAAGAAGTTCAGGAATCCCATTGGTTCAATGCAAGAGCCTGAGGAAGTGATACTGCTCAATACCTGCAATGTCAAGGCCACCTTCACAGTGCCTGTTGCCTTTACTCATAACCTGAATGTGATACTTAAGATACCTTCTTTATTATCTCAAAGTTTCGTTCCTGATAATATCTGATTACCTAGGTCTAGTCAGGGAGTAGCATCTGCTTGTTTCCCGTTTTATGGGTTGTCTCCACTCCAACTGAGCTCTAGGGTCTCCCTATTCCAGTCCCAGGTCCTACAAAATCCCTTGCATGCACATAGATTTTTGAGTTCCCAAGGATAAAGTCTCCTGCATGAAAAAGCTGGACGGAAGCCTGGAAAGGTGATTTTGTTTAAATTCTTTCCTTGAAGTTCCTTTGGTGAAGGAGCCAGACTAGAAATCATACCAGAACAGTCGTGTTTCATAGTCACAGTGTAATCGGGAGACTGTAATTCATAACCATTAAATTGCTTCCTTTGAAGTATAAGAAAAACCAGAACAGCATTTACAGTCCTTTAACCCACAGGATTATAGTGCACATGAATTAAAGTCAAGTGTGCTATGAACTCTCCCAGGTACCAGAGCTGGCTCAGCTCCATCTGCACCCCAGTGCCCATTAATTGGTTGACTTTCAACTGAAGACTGGGTCATGTGGGGGAATATCTTTAGATATTTTTTTTTCTTTTTTGCTTTTTTTTTCTTCTTCTTTGCACTTTGTCCAAAAAGATCATAGATAAGAAGACAGCTTAGAATGGATTGACTAGCAATGTGAATTCTTTGTTGTATCATTTCAGGAAAGGACAAGCAAAAAAGGATATAAATTTAGTACTTGCTGTCAGCCCTGAGTTGGCCTTTGGGCATCACGACTTTCATGTATCTCTATGAAGCAAGTACTCATATTCCCATTTTACAGCTAGGAATGAGACATATCCTAGGTATTTGAAAGAGCAAGACCAAAGTTATATAGTAGTCCCTGCTTAAATCCCAGAGACAGGTATCCACTTGCCCCCATGCAGTGTTGACACTTAGAAATTATGTGCTGTGGGGCTGGAGAGATAGCATCAAGGTAAGGCGTTTGCCTTTCATGCAGAAGGTCATTGGTTCAAATCCCGGCATCCCATATCGTCCCCCGAGCCTGCCAGGAACGATTTCTGAGCATGAGCCAGGAGTAACCTTTGAGCACTACCGGGTGTGACCAAAAAAGCCAAAAGAAAGGAAGGAAGGAAGGAAGGAAGGAAGGAAGGAAGGAAGGAAGGAAGGAAGGAAGGAAGGAAGGAAGGAAGGAAGGAAGGAAGGAAGGAAGGAAGGAAGGAATTATGTGCTGAAAATGAATAAGTCTACAGAAAAAAATCATTGGGCTGGAGTTCCATATCCTGGATCCTAATATCCCTTGTATAGTCTGTACGCAACAGATCACTGAGACTGTTATTATCTTAACTGCTCTCAAAGGAACTTCATTGGAGAATTGTGGGGAAGTACAATCAGCAAAAGTTAATTACATTCGTATTAAATGACTATATGTGAGATCTATATTATATAGGGTAAATGTGATTCTGAAAATATATATAATTTGAGGCAGATTACACCCTAACCAGACTCAGGGATCACTCCTGGTGATACACAGAGGTGGTGCATACCATGCATGGGGGATCGTGCAATGACCAAGATCAAATTGGACCCCCTATATGTAACACATATGTCTAGCCTATTAAGCTATCTCCCTGGCCTTAAAATTAATGTCATTTAAAAATAGGCGGTATCACTCCTAGGGATAGACTCTAGGAACACAAAAATACAATACAAAAATATCTTCCTTATACCTATATTCATTGTAGCACTATTTACCATAGCAAGATTCTTGAAACAACCAAGAATGAACAACAAATGAGTGGCTAAAGAAACTGTGGTACATATACATAATGGAATATTATGCAACTGTCAGGAGAGATGAAATCATGAAATTTTCCTATACATGGATGGACATGGAATCTATTATGCTGAGTGAAATAAGTCAGAGGGAAAGAGATAGACACAGAATAGTCTCACTCATCTATGGGTTTTAAGAAAAACGAAAGACATTCTTGCAATAATTTTCAGAGACAAAAGAGAGCAGGGCTGGAAGTTCCCAGCTCACTTCACGAAGCTCACCACAAAGAATGATGAGTGTAGTTAGAGAAATAATTACATTGAGAACTACCCTAACAACGTGAATGAATGAGGGAAGTAGAAAGCCTGTCTAGAGTATAGGTGGGGGTGGAGTGGGGATAAGGGAGATTTGGGACATTGGTGATGGGAATGCTGCACTGGTGATGGGGGGTGTTCTTTACATGACTGAAACCCAACCACAATCATGTTTGTAATCAAGGTGTTTAAATAAAGATAGTCATTTAAAAAAAAGAAAGGAAAAATAGGCGGTATGGTTAGAGTGATAGTATAGCATTTCATGTGATTTAATCCCTAAAATTATATGGGTCTCATGGTCTCCTGAATCCTGAGTGATTCTTGATCAGAGCCAAGAGTAAGCTGTGAGAAAAGCTAGATGTGTCTCCCAAAATAAAAACTTAGGTGACAGAGCATTGCATTTCTAGAAAATCTTAATGTGTAATGTCTTTTATTTAAAATTGTATTAATAGCTCAAATGATATTTTTTAATGTTGCTGGGGCTGAATCTTCAGAATGAAGAATGTAAAATTATTCACCACATATTTTGAAATGAGACACATAAAACAGTGAATTAATTTGTATAAATTTCTTGGTAATATATCCTGCCATTTGTATTTTTTTGCCTGGAAAATTTTCAATATGTACTAGTCCTAGACCTAGACAATCATGGTTGAAGTCATTATAAGTCTCACCACTCCACTAGATGGCGCTGTGGTAGCACATATGCGCCTGATGCCCCACTATTTCAAGAGCTAGTAAGAAGTTTGTTCTGTGGGATGTTCAAAGCTTCACTAATGTGTCAATTAAAATTCTTCAATATAACCGATTTTTTTAAAGAACATTTCTGAATTGTTTTTCATTCTTCTATAAATCTTCATTTGATATTTCTTTGCCCCTTAACTCCTCACCACCTTCTTTCCAGCATACCTCTTCCTATAGTCTGCCCTTTGATCTTCTTTACCTGTAACTTCCATTCGAGATTCTCACCCTGACTCCACACATCTCTTTTTTCTGTGATACAACACACATTGCGAAGCATTAAACTGAGGTGTTTCCCTATGAGCCAAGCATGATATGGGATCAACTAGGATTGGAGGAGTGAGATGACTATCTTCCTTTTTCTCATTGATGGCATGGTTTTTCTGTGCATGCTTATCTTTAGGTTTTTTTCCTTCCCATTAATTTTATTTTTTTCTCAAAAATGAGGGGTTTGGTTGCCACAATATAATCATGAGAAGACAAGGAACACATGATACAGAATGTAGAAGGTGTGCAAAGTATTTCGATTATCATAGATATCATCAAGAGGGGGAAGACAGAGCTTCTGTATAAATACCTCATTTGAAATGGAGAAAAGGAGACTAAGAGACACCTAGATCACCTCCCCATCCACTTTATTGCTCTATTCTTAAAGTACTTCCTGCTCCCTTGATGCAAAGAAAAGAGCCATCTGCAGGGTGGGTTGTTTGAGAAAAGGTTTACAGCTCTGAACATGACCAGTTCAGAGAGATGGTTTCTCTCTCTCTCTTTTTTTTTTTTTGGTTTTTGGGTCACACCCGGCAGTGCTCAGGGGTTACTCCTGGCTCCATGCTCAGAAATTGCTCCTGGCAGGCACGGGGGACCATATGGGGCACCGGGATTCGAACCGATGACCTTTTGTATGAAAGGCAAACGCCTTACCTCCATGCTATCTCCCGGGCCCCGAGATGGTTTCTCTTGACTATCACCTGTTGTTCAAAATAAGATCATGAAAATCATTTCAGATATCCCCCACATTTGTCATTTCAGAATAAGATGGTTATTGTTCATTTCTTCAACACACCGCTTTGCAAATCTAGAGATCAGCTGGTGCTTCTTAGATAATGTTGGCAAGGATTGCTAATGTCCGAACTTCGTTTTCGAACATGGTGAATTCCTTTGGTATCTTGTCGAAAGCTAGATATGGTCTCTTCCTTCTACCTACAGGAAGAACAAAATTTCAAAACATCAATCTCCTATAAGGTTGAAGATGGGTTAGCAAAAGGAGCAGGTACAGACATGTTTGGACTTGCCTGACATATTTTTCTCTTTGATGCAATTTATCTTCTCTGGAAGCAAAACTTGCTAGTGAGAAGCATCATTTTCCAAGATGCTATTTCATTCACACTAACAAATTACAATGAGGTTCAGGTGAATAGGTTGAAGGCAGTGTTGGAACTGGCCTAATATGATTCAAAATACAGTTCAGTTTGCTAACCTCAGGAGTGACATTCCATTAACCTTGCTCCCCCCTGGCAGAGATGAAGAATAGCAGCTCCATTTCACAACATGTGGATGAAGTCATGGAAACATGATGTTTCTTCATGGGCCTTCTTTTGCCTCCACAGGACTTAAACATCAAGTATAATCTGATCCTGATGAAACCAGTCCAGCCTCTAAGTTATCAAGACATTCAGCCTCTGTAGAATTTATTTTTTTACATAGCAATCCTTTTGTTTTCCAACACTGTATAGCCAAGAATGAACTCACAAATACTCACCAAGGTCACATTCTCCTATTTTATGCCTTCTAAATCCTATAGCTTACTCCAGAAGTTTAATTCAGAGAACAGTTCAACAATGTCAGGCCCTGAATTCCTAGTCTCTTGATTAGTTAATACTCTAGAAATGAAGCTTCTTATTGTCTGTTTGGAACACATAGCAAACTAGATCAATATTTATATGTATGTTGGGGATAAGCATAGTAGAGGTGGCTGGGACATGTGGAGCCAGGAGTACTTTGAGGATCTGGGTTTTTTTTTTTTTTCATCTTCAGTTTAGGACATGTGTGATACTATAAGATACTCTAAAGATACTTGGGAAAGCCAAGAAGTAATATCTTTAGGCTAATGAGAGACCTCAGGGGGTTGGATCACAGTTTTCATCCTGGAGACTCAGGTTCCATTCCTCAAACACTGGTTTCTGGTCCCAAAATAGGAGAGAATAAAGATGAAGGAAGGAAGGAAGGAAGGAAGGAAGGAAGGAAGGAAGGAAGGAAGGAAGGAAGGAAGGAAGGAAGGAAGGAA